>JXSR01S075188.1:48252-59693 GCA_000969725.1 Ophiothrix spiculata | reverse complement strand
CTAGGTTGTATTTTATGAAATTTCAAAGACATCCCTGACTGGTTTGTAAAACTCATACATTAGATATATAGAGTACCCATCACCTTTAACAACATCAGTATTTAAATAAGTCTTCATACACAATTTAAGCTTAATCATATCAAAATATACTATTGTCTAATCCCCACATTTACCAATTTGATTACTATTACGATACACGGTGCAGAAAATGGTATAGTAAGCACATTTACTAAATAAAGAGGGTGCACTATATCATGCGGTATACAGTTCTATCTACCATGTATTTAATCCCGTATCATTCCATAGTTTATATACTTTTGGAGTTACGTTTATAGCATAATCCAAAACATTAAATAGTAGCATGGTTTTACAATCCAATTTATCATAACTCATAATTATTCTTTTATTTATATGCACATGTTGTAAAATTCTTCAGGTCTGTGCTTGGCCCTATTGCACAAAACTAACACCAAATTAAAAATGGTTTCAAACCTTTTTATCAAAAAGGAATAAAAACACTACGACAAAAAATCCATGACATGAGATCAATGCTTGGTGTTTACAACAGCCATAGACACATCACTCTTGTCAGGCAATTTTCTTAAAAGTTTAACTGTACAATAAAATCAAGTTGTTTTTACTCCACTGTAAACACTTTTGGTATCAAAACAACAAGGGAAAAAAAGCCTCAACTTTTCTCAACATGGCACACGAAATTATTCACGCATAAATACTTAAAATAATATTGTGTATGTAATATTTACAAACCTTTTTGTTCAAAATCCCCTTGGTATCATTTTCCTAAATCTCATCACAGACAACTACCAATTTACTATCAATATAGACATTTTCACACAAAAAATCGGCAGACGATTTAGTCGTCTGCTTAATATTTCTAACATTTGCAGACGAATTGGTCGTCTGCTTAATAATTCTAACATTTGCAGACGATTTGGTCGTCTGCATATAATATCCACATTTTGTTTATTGCACATTGCATAAGAAGTGATTAAAAAACACAAATAATACTAATTCTTAACAAGTCATAATTGGAAAAAGATACCAAGAGAATTCTTTGAACTTAAACTTTTTATTCAATTTTGTTGAAAATTGTATATACTACCATTAAACTATAGAGAAGAGAAATAACATGCATTGACTGTTCATTTACAAGTTTGTGATGATCTAACTGTGCAAGTAGACGGTCTTCTAGAATTAAATCTATTTCTTACATCTAAAAACAAGGAGATGTAAAGAAAACCCTGCCACCATATATATCCAAAATTCCCATGATGTAATGGTGATTGCTTGAGTTGTTTTTGATTCAATGGAAGGCTTACTATCAAGGATGGTGACTATAGAATACATAAGCACTATAATATCTAAGTTGGTAGGTGGGTTATAGTACTAAGTGAGCATATAATGTATGATTATATATTCGTCTGGATCTATCACAATGCTTCACTTCAGCCTGTAAGTAGTATATGATGTGACTTTATGTACCCCACAGTGTGGAGGTGGTAATGATGATGATGGAGGTGTTGGTTGTGGTATTGGTGGCAAAGGCTGCATCCAGGAACCTTCCAATTACAGATCTTACACAATTGCAGGTTACTAACAGTTGTGATTTACGGAGGTTCCTTAACATCCCCGCTCTACTTAAGAAGTTTGCTGGCACGCGTGTTGGCAGCTTCCAGACGACCTACGTTAGAAGAACCCTAATAATGGGAGAATGAGTTAATGCACAGCAAAAATGTGAGTGTAAGTAAAATGCCAGTCTGCTTTATGGTTTTTATGAGCAATGTTAAAAAATTGTGTGGCACAAGCAAACTGAAACAGAACAAACGCAACACATAAGACAGACAATTAATACACATAGGTGAACACAACAAAACACACATGTAAGAATATATATCCTGAAAGAATTTTAATATTAATTGGAGCATCTTAGTTTTGTAAATGAGTTAAATGGCATGATGAACTAATCTGTGAGCATTTTATATCAAATTTATAAAATTAAGCAGGTTAATAGCAGTTACTGTTGCTATAAAATCTAACAAGATGCAGGATCTCATTGGAGGTATGCTATAAAGAAAACTATCCCTCCTCATATTTGTACTTTGGGTGCAATTCAAACTTGATTTAAAAGGACTGAAGAGATATGCCGGTGCTGTTTGCAAGAGTCACAAGCTGAGAAGCCAAACTTTGCAGATGCTTCCGCTTTGCCAGCTGATACTCAGGAAAGACCAAAGAGCAAGCTACTTATGCTTCATACAGGATACTTGAGCTATATAACAGAGAACTAAATTTAACCAAACAAAACAAATTTTCAAAAGATTATATAAACCCAGAGAAACTCGCCAAACACATTGACTGTGTCCATTTCAACAACTTTTATATCATCATTATTGAACACATGCTGTTGTTTTAAGAACTCTCTACAAATAGCATTAAAACTTGAGACTATTAGATTCAGTGTTTCTATTAAGAATGCTCATTTCAGGTCTAGCAGCCACCCACTTGCGGTTTCTGCTAATGCCAACATATGCCGACCAGCTATCTGTTGTAAAGTAGATCGAGGTCATGGAATCGAGTGCCCATCTGAATTGTGGTCAAGATTTAATTGCTTATTTAATTTGCTGTATAACTACTGCCATCCTAAGCTGTAGTCTGTGTATTTAGGATTCCAGCTTGGATATGCACTGAAAGTAGCCACCAGTGTCTTGATAAGAAACAAGAAACTAGAAGACAAGTCAGCAACCAAAGCATACCACCTAGAAATTCCATTTCACTTGTGTCATTTTACCATAATAGAATTTCATAACGATATACACAGTATAAATAGAAAGGCAGGACGTTTTTCCAAGTCACAGTGACCATTCTGCTAACTCGCACATCTCCAATCAAGTTCAGGTCATACACCTACTTTATGCAGTAAACCTTGAATCTCCTATCGCATGACCTTGATGATAATAACTCGTCATGTGTGTGCGAGAAAATCGTATCTGTAATAGCTGCCATTATATACCTCATATATAGATTACTATCCTCTGATTGGTTATTCTGCATAATTTTCACAAGGCCCGCTCAGCATATTTTGCAGCGCCGGTGTAACACGAACAATACACGCGCGACTTTTAACCATCAGGCGTTTTAAGTGCAAAAATGATTCTTTTAACCAACCAGAAAACAAAAATCTATATATTCGGTATATAAAACGAATATTGACTGCTTTTTTTCAGGACTCAGGACATGGTTAAAATTATTTCCCCTTGGTGATCTCAAAACCATGAATATGCCCTCAGCTTTGCTTCGAGCATATTCGTGCTTGTGATCACCTCGGGAAAATCGCTTCAGGCATATTCATGGTTTTGAGATCACCGAGGGGAAATAATTTTAACCATGCCCCTCAAAGCAGTCAATATTTGTATACTATTTGAAAATTTAGAATGCACACTGGTACACTGTATAATCTCCAGTCTTGGGTAAGTGGTTCTTGAAATGGCTCCTTCAGGTGATTGTCCACTGACAAAAGATAGTGAAATTTTGAGGGATTTTTCTATTTTTTATGACAAGGTGTAAAATAAAGTTTGGCAGCCATTGCAGATACAAATTTCTTACCCTCACATGACAAACTGACATTGTGACCTGCTTGCCCCACAGGATAGCAGCACTGTCCCCTTCAATTTCCACCAAAAAATCATCACAATCTTTTTGTTTCACCAAGAGCTATTACTAACAAACAAACTCCTTAAATATGCACTTCAGATTTATTTTTATTTGTTAACACCTTGGTCGAGAGGCATTTGGGGTTAACTGCTCTCCAGGAACAAAATATGAAAGCCAAAGTGAGACATGAAATCTTCCATCACCTTTCCCAGTTGATCATGCATGCTCTAAACTTTCAAGGATTCCATGCATAAACTATACAAGACCCCCCAAAAAACCAACAACCTATCATATTAACATCCATATGAAAGAAAGTGGATCCCATCACCATGATGAGGCAACTTCAGTAGTCATATGCATAATGCTATAATGGTGATCTTGTCTTCCAAGAAATGGTAGAAAATTGATCTGTTGCAGAGAATGATCAGAGATTGTCTTTTACACATGACCACATTTTGTAAAATACTTAGGCTCGTATTCTAGAAAGGTGTTTAGCTAAACCACTGTTTAACTGAAAATCAACTGTCCAGGAATGATATGCCGAAAACCGTAGTTTAGCTAAACACATAAAATGATAATCATGAGTAAAAGACCAACACATATCAGCATCTGCTACAGATCCAATGATTGTGCAAGACAAATGAACTAGAACAACTATCCTTCAAGTCATCCAGTTCATGAGTCTTCATACCAACATGTCGTTGAGTGATAATATGAGTGCTATGCAGCAATGTTGATGATGATATCAAGGCTAGTTATATAGTTTCTGTTTTCACACTTCTTGAAACACTACATTTTACAAGTTAAAGGGACTAGCCTAGATTCCACTTAGAATAAAAACTGTTGGAAATGCTCTAAATAAAGTTTAAAAGTGTAGTAAAATCTTTTAAAAGTACACAGAAATGGCTCAAACTGACAGAGAATTACTTTGCAAAATATCATTCTGTTAGTGTGGTGTGACTATCTAGTGTTTTCTAAATCCTGAATTTGTACCTCAGATGAATTTGACAGATAAAGATCAAACAAAGCTACTAGAGATAATTTATTACATATTAAAAGAGAAACAATTTCATCAAAAATAATTTGTTTGCCAATTACAGGTGTATAAACAAGATGTTTATAAAATTTGAAACTATAAACACTGTTTTCAACACCATTTTTTGCCTCCGGAGAAGAAAATTAAAGTTTGTAAAGAACTGCAATTGTCTCCAATATTCCTCAAAATCACAGAAAACTGCTAGTAGGTTATATTACTATAAACATGTTCTATTTGTCCATTTCCACATGTTTTATCATTTTCTTGTAAGAATTACGTAGGTAAAAAAGTTGCAGGAAGAATCTAGGCCAGTCCCATTGATAATAAAGAGATCATCAGATATGGTGAAATGACAATGACATAAGAGTTGCAAGAACTCTAAAAGCAGCCTTAAAAGCTTGTAAAGGTTAAGAGAGAACATACATGTGATGTCATCTGGGAAAACCTGACATATGTTGCAACCTATAGGCCAAACAATAATTCATTGGACAATGTAAACAAAATTCCAGAGTACAGGGACCAACTGTTTGTGAATAGAACCCCTACCATGGATTTCTGTTTAATTTGTCCAATTAATTTTTATTTTGCCTATACATGTTCCTTGATTCATTTCATCTTGAGCATTACCTAAAGTGATACAACCATTCTACACAATGTTATGTGACATATGTTTTACCATCACTGAGAAGCACATCACATGGTAAAAGCCACATGCTACTTATTTCACGAGTCCCACCAGGTCACATAACATTGTGTCAGCAATACAAAATTAGTAACATAAAGGCTGCAGGTCTTTCTGGATGGCACCACATGGGCAAAGAAACAATTCTTGGACAATGTAAACACAAATCCAGAGTACAGGGCCACAATGCTTGTCAATATATCTTCACCTTATCTTTGTTTGTCAATCATGGATAATTTAAACATGACCCCTGCTATGTTGTTTTGCTACCATCCCTACTCTAGCCTTTGTTATAAACAAAAATCCATATTGCAGGGTCCTATTGTTTGTAAATGCAACCCTCACCCTGTATTTAAGTTCACATTGTCCAATAATTTGTGTTTCCCCTGTAATATAGAGTATGAAGCTTTCACTCTGACTTTCACCCAATAAGGGCACATCATCAGACGAAATGACACGCAATGGATTTTTACCTTTGTGTCAATACGATCTATTTGAGCATTCTGTGAACAGATCTCACTCTGCATGTCAATTGCCATGTGACGCAGGTTACCCACGATATTGCCTACTTGTTGGATATTCTCGTCCATTTCATCTTCACGAGCATCATTGGTTATCCTGCCATGAAAAACAAACAAAAACACATAGACTGTCACTTGGTAGCTGCCATGAAAAAATAAACACAAAATGTGAAGGTTACAACCAAGTGTTCTGGGTGGGGTTTCTGGCCAAGGTAATAGGTCAAAGTGAGGTCAAATCTTGAAATTGTCTTAAAAATAGACAGAAGATAATTCCAGGTCATGGTCCTAATTCCAAACCTTTGACCCAATGTGGACTAAACATGGACCATGAACAGCAACTGCCCCAAACCCAAAATTTCAAAAGGTGAGGAAGAGGAATATTCTAGGATAGTACTTAAGTTTAAGTAAGATGTACTGGGTGATTTGATTGAAAGCTTTCTCAACTCTGACTAGTTCAGAACCAAGCATTTTGTCTGAGTCGACATATTAGATCCAGATTTTCAGTAATTTATGTCAATGCAATTTTTGTATCATTAATCAAGAAAATTCTTAAGTTTTTTAAAGGAAAAGTAAGAATCAATGAATTGATCCTTTATAAAGAGCACTTCCCTCTTCCTTTCAATCTTTCTGACAGGGAGAAGGAAGTTGCATTGTTACCAACTCTCAAGAGTTTGGTATTCATCAGTGCTACCTTCCGTTGGGAATGCAGAACAAATCTTTAGTTGTTGACTTGAGTTGCTTCTGAATGGGGATAAATCAGGGCACATCATGCTCATGATTTTGAACTCAAACATAGCAACCTACTTTTGATCATTCATGATTAATTTTGACTAAACAGAAGCAAGTTTTTCTTGAAAATAACAGAGTTTATCAAAAATGAAACAATTGGGTAATTTTACATCTGTTCTGATGTTACATTATGTCTTGTGATAAAAGTTCATGTTTTGAGAAAGTACTGATAGATGTTGATACTTTCCAAACCACAAAAGGCACTTCCTTTACCTTAATGTAATGGTGTGCATGCCATGCACGAACATTCATACACTTATTACAACCATAGACTAATGCTATGGTCACACAAGCCGACCGGTGTCTGGTAATCAATCGGAAGGAAGCCGCAATGCCAGTGTGTCATTGATCAGACACCAGTGAATGCTTGGAATGCCCGGTCGGTCATCAATTGGCCGACGGTTGTTATTGCCGCAATTTAACTAGGAATTAAATTCTTGTGGAATGCTTCCAGCGTCACTACTGCTCACGGACACCGCCCCATCACTGGCCAGTATTCGATCGGTGTTTGCTGGATTCTACCAGTATGACGCTGCAAACATAATCGTAACCTGGCCGTTAGGTTCAATACGTGACCAGGGTATAACCTATGGGGGCACTTAACAGCAAAGACTGATTTTATGCTTATCACCCTGTGCTGCGTGGGTGTGTGAATGAAGGGGTGTCTTTGCACATGTTTATATGCCTTACTATGTACAGACCCCATGTACAGGGGGCAGCTTACTATGAAATAATTTTAATTATTGTACTTCAAAACTTAAAGGGCAAGTCAGAAACTAGGTTTTTGTCTGAAATTGACAAAATAGATGCAGATATTCAGTAATTCATGTCAATACAATTTTTGTATCATTAATCAAGGTAATTCCAAAATCTTGAAAGGAAAAATAAGAACTTATATGTGGAACCTGCAAAGGACAAGTTTCCCTGTTTTCCCCTCTATCTTTTATCTTTCTGACAGGGAGTTGAAAACTACATTATAACTAAATCTCAAAATTTAAGTATTCATCAGTGCCAACTTCCAATGGAATCTCAATTTGTTGATTCAAACTGTTTTAGAATGAGAGTAAATCAGAACATATATTTTGATTTAAATTTGGGTAATTTGGTATATACAAATTTTCTTCCTTTTCTTGAAATTATGTGTTTTTTATGGGTGGCACTTCAAATTTCCCTGAAGCAGATGTTCCTATTCAAAGATGAAACACTTGAGTAAACCTTCCTCAAAGTGTTTATTCCATGTGTTTCTCCAGGGAGTGGGGGTTGGGGTGGTAATGGTGATGGGTTGACGTAACTAGGTATTCTGATCAGGTAACCAGTCGCATTACCAAAAAGGTGAGACCTGGACAAGTCTCGAGACTTGTAATACAGGGTATCAAAATCGACCCGGTAAATAATAATGAGTTTTATAGAGCATCTTTTACTAAAGTAGGCAAGGCCTAAAGAGACAGAAGGAAGAAGAAACTACAGTTTAGGATACAGATGACACTTTAAATGACTTTTAAGTAGAAAAGTGGAAATGTGCTCAAGACCAAGGATGCAGACAGGCAATTCATTCCACAGATAAGGACCTGCAACTGACGGGCACCATCACCATGTTGTTTATTGGAACGAGGCACATGAAATTTGATGGTTGAGCTGGAACGAAGAGCATAAATGGTCTTGTATAACTGAAAATAAGCGATATTCTTAGGGCAATTTAGATGAAAAGGTTTAAATGTGATGAGGAGTAGTCTGTATTCAATCCACTGGTTGTTAACAGGCAACCAATGAAAGGAATTGAGTAATGGAGAGGCACAAGCGCGCATAGATTGTCTCAAAATCAGGAGCGCACACAAGTTTGTTTTGTTGGACCTGAAGGCGATGAAGCTGTTTCTTACTGTGCAAGTCTCACATAAGGTATTAAATTTGATTTTCAAGTCTCTGATAGGGGTATAAAACTAAGAAGGAATAGTTGAATTAATGACAATGGTGCCTTAACTTGCCAATAAAAGCACTTCCTAAAAGTGTGCAAATGGTGCAGTTAAATTTTACCTATAATTTCTTATAATAATTATAAAAATAATTATATTTGCATACGGTCACAGATAGGGTATTCATTTGAACAGGTATGGTAGATTTATGGTCTCAGATATAGTATAATTTCACCCATTTCTGGGTCTTACATAGAGTCATCTTCAGACCTCGGGTGGTTACCCAGGCACAAATATCAGTTACCCCAGGGTGTTTCCTCTATGGTAGAGAGATATTAATAGGTTATATGCATTTATTCCAAATCTAGTATACTGTAAACAATGTCAATGTTTTCCAAAACAGAGCGGTATGTACCGGGACATCTTAAGTTATTCATATCTATATCATTTTTGACGTCTTCAATTACATGTACTGAATCAAGGTATCAAAAATAATGGGATAGACATATCCTTTTTATATTTTGTAATGAATATATAAATATAGCGGAATATTGATTGCCATTAAAGATATGTATTGGATATCATTTTCATGTTGCTTTATATCAATACATAATATTTTGAACTATTTTATTTTCAACATCTAGAACCAATTTTCAAGGCAGGCTTTCTCAAATTTTTGATTTTCATCTTATTTTTGATACATAGCTAAAAATGAGTAAAGTTGCCATTTTCACCAAAATAATCTCAATATTTGACCTTTTTTAGTAAGATTTCAAAAATTAAGATAAAAATCAATAATTTTGATAAACCTACATTGAAAACTGTTCCTAGACTTTAAAAAGTACAATAGCCCATATTCATAAAAACAAATAAATAGTAACTAGCTTATTATTCTAATCATTTACAGACACACCTCTGTGCATAAAGATAAATAAAAGCTACAGTAAAAGGTTAGGAAAAGCAATTGCTAGTTTTTATTAATATGGCCTATTGGTTTAAAATGATTCTTTTGAGCAAATATTAGTTAGACATTCCAGAAATTGTTGGCACCAAAACATGTACTTTGGCCCTAGATAACAAATTATATATTTTGGTCAAAAACTGACATCACCATCATGTTCAGAATGTGAATTGGCTTCTGAAAAAATTAACTTCCATATACATTCAATAAACAGTTATATCGAGTTCCAGAGCAAAATCTTTTCCAAATTGATCGAGTTGGCACCAGCCTGAATCTTAACTGAACTTAAACCTACATGTTCTCATCTAAAAATGGGGTCAAATTGAGTTATTTTTCAGGTGTGAACAATATCTTGGTACAATCTTACCACTCATTTTACTTTACCAGGATAGATGCGTTGTCAACCATGAAGATGACATTGAAGCTTCTCACAGAAATCAATTTCTGATTCAGACTGGGGTAATTTCGGATTCTATGAAAAGAACTACCATCTCCTTTCAAGCCATGACGTACTAACAGGACACAGATAGCCTCTAGTTTAATTTTGATTATAGATGCTTCATAGACACTAACTAAACGCTAGCAAATTCAACTTATTGCAAAGTTTGGTTTGCACTTCCAGTGTATATGTATTATACCTGTTGCAAATTGTTGAGACTGTGTGAGAGTCTAGCAATGTTACTGTACAAAAATGACCTACCGAGTGATGTACGATGAATTAGCGGCCGTACCATCACGGTCATCAGCAACTGTCATTGGTTGAGACGAGTTGACCTTGCCGTCATCATTAGATTTCCACGTCTTCTTGTAGTCATCACCTGTCTCAAAGTTCATGAATCTTAACAAATATTGAAATAAAAAGAAAAAGAAAAAAAGAAAATGGAAAAAAAGAGATACAGCAAAATAAATTAGTTGCTGGTGAACATTATTATGAATTACTTTATATCAAATAAGAAACATTTGAGAAACATTTGAAATACATTCTTTTTTAGGTTGGTGACGGAACACTTCAAAAGTGCAAACAGTGGTTGACCACCCGTAAGAGTCAGTTCTGGATGGTTGTCATTGTTCAGAACACTGGCAATTGCCCACAACTGCCAAAATAAACATTCTTTTGATTGGCTGAAATTTGAACTTTTTTTAAGTCTCACAAATGAGGAAAATTATAAATCACTTGTAATGGTAATATACTGTTAAATTTTTACTTTGTGGATTTTTTGTCTCTATTAATCACAGGGTAAATTCTGCACAAGTTTGCGTACACACGAGTATATAGGAGCAAACCCACTCAGGAAAAGTAGACATTCTGATATCTTATATTTGCCAGTAAGATGCAAACTATTTTGGGTGTACCATGCAAACTTGTCAATATTGCAACCTCTTTTCATAATTTTAAATGACACATCTTGGACTTAGTTCATGATATAAAATCACAAAAAGGAAGTTGTTATCTGAATAAGCGACAGAAAATTCCATCAAAAAAGGGCAGTATTGATCGGTTTGATCATAAATAGAGCAATTCAATATGACTTGAAAGTGAATACTCAGTCAACAAACACTTAATGCATTTCAAAAATAGTGTTGCCAAACTGCGATTTAGTCGCCCAAAAGGTCAACTTTGGCCTTTATTGCCATGACATGGAGAGCAGTTTGGCAAATTCACTGTTTTTAATTTTGTGGTAGAAAATTTGGATGACTTTTGTTAAAAATAGTCACTTGAAAGGTTGCAGAGAGAGTTATCATCAATTTTATCTCACTTCCACATATGGAAAGACGACTTAATGAGTCAATGAATGAAAAATTGATTTGGGACCTGAGTGTAATAATAGTTTTATGACACCATTTAAAAGAATAATATGGGGATTGGGAATTA
>JXSR01S075188.1:7188-27119 GCA_000969725.1 Ophiothrix spiculata | reverse complement strand
CACATCACTAAAATAGCATTTCCATGTCAATATCCTAGTCATATTGTCACATTTGACCTTGTAGTTGACTTTTTTAGACATTGTTAGCAGTGGCGGATCCAGGTTTGGTCAAGAGGGGGGGCCCAACTTTTGTATATTTGACTTGTCCGCAGGGCCATACGAAGGCATGTAAGCCAAGGGGAGCAAACACATTTACCAACCCGAAATTCATGTTAACAACCCGAAATTCATGTTTCGCCCCCCCCCGTCCCCCTGCTTCATACGGCCCTGCTCGTCCGAGCGAAGAGAACAAAGTGAGCGGAGCTCCCATGACGTGGGGTTTAAAGCCATTCTTAGACCTTTGTAAAGGAGGGGGGAGGGTTAGAGGTATTTTTTGGCATTAAATCAAAGCTTTGTTTTGTGCCAAGAAATAATAGAGTAATTGGTACTATTTTTGACAAACCATGTGTTGGGGTTGTCTGGAAAATTTTGGCATTTCAAAACAAAAATTACTTGATTTGGTGCATAGATTTTGCTACTTGATGCTTCAAGTTAGCACTTTTTCCATCAAACTTAGGGCAAGATACTCCAGGAAAACACTTTCAGAAATAAACAAAGATAATTTGTAGGGGATGTCTGAGGGGGATGTGCTCCCTCAGGAATTAGAAAATTTTGGCATTTCAAAACACACAAATTACTCGATTTGGTACGTAGATGTTTTACCACTTGATGATTCAAGTAACCATTTTTTCCATCAAATATATTGTCAAGGTACTCCAGGAAAACGTGTCAGCAGTAGATAAAATAGGGGTGTCTGAGGGGGATTTTCCCCCTTCAGGAGTTCCTAAATTGTTCCCACCAGTTTCCCACATTTTCCATTATAGCTCAATAGCTAGGCATGCATGCCCACAGAAGCTGTAGTCCTTCATTTGCCGACACGTATCAGAATAGGCCTAAGTTGTATCAGATAACTCTGAAAAGTTTAAGTGCTTAAATAAGCTATCAGATAATCAGAGCGATTTCCTTGTTTAAACCGGATGACAGAAAAATGAATGTAATAATTTTTGATGCATTAAAATATCAATTTCTAACTTTTCCCTTAATTGCAACCTTCGTTGGGGTGGTTTTTGTATGAATACCATGCAACTTAAATGGCAAGGCTTTTGTTTTGCATGTGTGCGCATGTAAGAGATGTGCCTTTACTTCCCCCCTTCAATCCCCTTTTCCTCATCCTTTTTCTTTTTCCCCCTTTTCTTCTTCTTCTTCTTTTTTTTTTTGGGGGGGGGGGGCCTGGGCCCCTCAGGCTCCCGCTATGGATCCGCCAATGGTTAGATAATCGTTATAGTCCATAGTTGCTATATTTAAACAGCCATTATAAGAACATCCCAACTCCATGAGCTCCCCTCTGCAACTATATGCTAGGAAAATGATCTAACAATGTCTAACAAAGTCAACTATAAGGTCAAATGTGACACTTTGTTTGGGATAAAGACATGGAAATGCATTCCAGTGATTTGAAAGCATTTTAAGAGATTTATATGCATTTATATTTTACATAACTTAACAGAAGGGAGCTATATTTTTTTATGTGTGAAACAAGCAACTATATGACATCACATCCAATGTTATCAAGTAGAGTGAAATGGTTACAATATAAAAAAAATGAAAATCAGGAAGAAACAGTCAACATTAAAGTCATGCACCCCATCCCAAAATGTTACCACTTAGGGAGCACTTCATAACATAACTGGTGGTTGACCTCCCTTTTCGGTTGCTATTGCCCTGAACCATATGGCAACCATTCTGGCTGGTCAGCTGCCGGTTGCATTTTGAAGTGGCCCCTTATTAACTATATATCTTCTCTCTTGTCATTTGAAAATGTGTTAAGATGGTTTCTTCATAATTTCAACCAAATCATACATGTATTGTGTGAATCCGGATATTCTAGAAATTAACAGTATATTCCAGTGATTGCACAGGATTCTTGATTTTTTTTAAACCTTTCTCCGTCATTAAGGCACTGGGTTTTGGGATCATTATTTTGCTCATAGCAAAGACCAAAAATATTTACATTTTCTCAAAAGAGTAAGTAATGACAACAATAAAATTCTTTATTTTTCCATCTTCAAGAAGTCAGGTCTGTAAGTTCCAAATTTCTTCAGTAAAAGTATGGGGATGTTTTAATAATTCCTGGAAAAGCATAATATATACTTATAACATATGTTTTGGATGAAATCATCACATTTCTCAAGTAAGACATTTTAAAAATAACACAATATTATTTTGAAATGAATACTCAATATTGTAAAAATAATGTGAACACACAAAGGCAAAAGTATGTCTTGGAAATAAAAATACAAGTGAATACAAAAATTGAACAAATTACGTCTATTAATTCATTGCAAATGGTTCAAAAAAGGGTTTCATAATGAAATCCACCCAATATCATTTCAATTATTTATGATTTTTTTTCACAGATACACAATTGAGAGACTGTCTATTTCTTAAAATGATGCCATTCTTCTTAAAGTACCACTTATAAATAAATCAATTAAAAGCCACAAAAATAACCTGGTACTATAAGATTTACATCTTTACAACTGGTATTCAATTTCAAAATTTGAGTTCCTTACGTCAATGCTTTTTTAAATATCCACAACTGTGACATACTTTTAAAAAGCAAGCTGCAAAATCACTACAATATTCTTATCAAGAAAAAAATCCAGAATACTCAGAATTTTAAGCTTTAAAAGAGACTTGCAATCTCAACTTTGCATCTGTAAACTCTTTGCATGCAGAAATTGAATACTCAGAGCAGATGTTGGCTGATCAAGTCTGAATAACACCTTGAAGGCATCGCTAATGCAGACTTGAAATAACCTCATGCCTGCACAAGAGGTCATTTCACTAAATGTTTCATATATACTTTGATCATCACCAAATAGGTGGGCCCATTCATATCGTGCATTAATACAGAGAAGTGTACCTGAACATAGCACAACTGCAGCAAATGTAGCGCGCGTCAAACTTGCGCATCGGTATCTATGGCACCTGTACTAGTGGATCACCATAGCTTACAGATTCAGAAATGCCTCACAGTTCCAGCCTATTTAGTGATGATCATTGTATAAACATGCATTCCATAGACAAGCAGGGGAAACAAAGCAATTACACAATAATCAGGGTATTGTTTTACTAAGACAGTTCTTGAATACAATTCACCTATAAAGCACACCTGGCTAGTTTAAACTTTGATTTATGTGACCGCTTTATACGAGTACACCTGTTCTTTTATCATATAAAGATGCCATGTCTTAGTAAAACACAACCCTCATTTAAAGGATGTATATCCCATCACCAAATACTAGTCAATCAGTAATTCAAACACATCCAAGATTATACACATATAGAAATATCAAACATATAATGTTAATGATGCATTAAAAGGCAAAAATGAAGTGAAAATGGAAGTGATGCAGCAATGACCATTCTGCATGCATTTGGATAATGGATGTATGGATTAAGTGGAGAGAAAGAGAGATACAATGCACGACTGAGAATTTGTTATCCAAGACAAGGCTATTTCACCTCTATGGATAGGATTACATGGTCTTACTTAGTGCTCAAAGTCTTTTATTAAATCCAAGGTTATCTGAACTTTATGTTTACTTCTTAGTTAGCTACAAAAGTAGTATTGATGCTTGAGAGGGTTAGCAGTTTTGATGTCTCTGTGGACAATGCTGAAATAATTATAATCTCGTGTTTTTTTAATACTTTACTGGAATGCATAAACTGATCTATAAATATAGCACTGTTGCTTAAAGGTATTTGGAATTTTGATGTTCAGGTGAACGATATTAAAATATAATTTTTCTAATCTAATCTAATCTTTTCTTTTTTTTCCTTTTTTTTGACTACTGGATCGCATGAACTATATGGTCTATGTACAAACGTTGAATTGAGGCTTAAAAGCATTTGAAGTTTTGATGTCTCTGTGAATGATGATAAAATTCCACTCTTTTTAAACTAAAATATATCAACAAGGCATTTCTTATTCAATTTGTATAATGTGGTCTTTAGCATTTCTATAGCAGCTAAGAGTAAGATTGATGGATTGATTGATTTTATTCGGTAAGTTTCTTGTTTAAAATAAACTACAACAAATATGTATCAGTTAATTAGTCAAGTTTTAGCACCAATCCACAAAGCAAATTTATCTCAGTATAAAAAAAAGAGCAAAATTGGGAAATCGTGTACAATGCATGTACTTAATGTTCTACCCATTGCAACATGATATACCCTTTATATCTATACTAACATGTCTTATGTCTATTTTCAATCATGATTAAATGATCTCCACATATTTAAAATACGATTGAATTTCAACAAAATCAATGAATGTTGACCTCATCATATAAACATCTTGAATGTTGACCTCCAATACAAACATTTGAATGTACTGCTATGATATCATTCAAACAAGTTATTGAACATTTCTATCAATTCCATTAGTATGTTTTCATGTCCTCAGATCCCCTCTACATGGTTTATTTTGGTTTGATACATTTCCACTGTATCTATTAGGGATGGTTATCCACAACTAAACATTTGGTAAAGCTAGCTGGAGGCAACTTATTGGTTTTCGTTTCTAATCGCTGCGTCTTATTTACATAAATCTTCCAAAAATAGAATGAATGTCTAGAGTATGTCTTCAGCATTCATGATAGTCAGTGATGGCAATATTTCTCTTCCGTTTTTTTTTACCAGCTGATGAACTGCTATAAGGGTATAATTTACAAGACATTTTTGCTGCATTTAAAGCAAGGTCGTTTTATTATCAACAATTTCAGAGTACATACCATAGCTTGTAAGTGATCTAAATAATTACTTTCAAATCCAGCATGGAATGGTTTAATAAAGTCTTGTTTGAGTTTAATGGCTCTCAAAATGTGCCTTTCAGCAGAAAACAAACTAGAGCCAAATTTGTGCATACGTGCTGCACTATAAAAAGAATGCAATCAATGCCTCAAGATTTTGTGACTTGAATTTCAGCAATCGCTACTCAATTGTTGTCTAAGGCAGTGATTCTAAGCTTAGAAATTCATTGCTTGACTTAATTTGCAATTCATACCCCTCACATGGCTAATTCGAAAAGAAAAGGGTGTAAATTTTCATTTGCTGATTAATTCACTCTGGGAGCTATTCACTGACAACATTTTACAACCTCTTCATGAGAAGGACAGCAAGGGACATAATGCAATAGTGAAAAGGTGCTTCAATATCATAATAAATCAAATAGAAGTAAATGTTTAGTACTATGAATATACTCAAAAGTTGCCTTGATTGTAAGGCAGCAGCGTAAGTTGGTTATATTCTACTGGTAACGGAATAAATATAAAGCGCTTTGATCAATTCTGGAAAAGCGCTATATAAGCACCAACATTTTTTTATTTTTTTAAATTTTTAAGGGTATTACCCCTAAAATTAACCCCTCATAAACTCATCCATCAAATTAGCATCCTTTTGGAATTTGGAGTAATGATCTAAAGCAATAATCTCAGACGTTACTAACAGGTTATTTCTCTTTCTCTCTACATTTTTCCTTTTCCTAGAAGGGAGGTATCATTGTCAATTGAGTACAATGTTCCAGTTTTCCAAGGTTCAGTTTGTAAAATATGATAAGAGGTGATAAAGAAGGAAATCTAGTCTTTGAACTGTAGTACATTTAGTGATGATGCACAAAGCTGGCTTCAAAACTGTGTCATTTTTCATATATACCTACAGCATCTCATCATGCAAGTGCGAGAAAGTTGTATCTGCAATGACTGCCATTTTTGTATTGCACGCTGTATAAGTCTTGGGTCACCTTAGGAACCATTAAGGAGCCACCAACACGTGGCAGGGAAATTTTGAGGGATTTTTCACACATGTGGCAGATAAATTTTAAGGGATTTTCACATTCTAATGACAAAGTTTTCATTGATTAATGGCAGCCATTGCAAATACAACTTTTCATAATGATATGTCACTATGAAGAAGAGCTCATTTGTTTTATGACCTCCATGGGTCATATCGGCCAAAGCTGAAATCAGTAATATAATTGTGAGATATTATTGCCACCAAAACATCAAGGTGACCAATATATCTATTATTCTTGCTTGTGGCAATAATTTTCCAATCACAATAACCTTGAGATTTAATAAATTGAAATTGCAGTTGTCATCTCAAATTTGTGGCAAAACTGACAGACAGGCTCTAAAACCAGCTTATATCATACATGGAAATGCAAGAAAATGAGACGTAATTGTATCTTTTTCAAATTGAACCTTGTTAACAGGTATTGCTTGTGATAAATCTTCCATTATTTTGCCTTTAGTCAATCTATTATATTTGTTATGCAATTAATCTGCCAAAAGCCCCATGTTTAAAAGCACTGACCAGAAATAACAATATATTTGTACTTGAAGAACTAAAGAATTCAAGCACAATTTTCTTACAAAACGTACAAGGGATGTTCAATACGTTTGTGGTCTGAGGTAGAAGGAGATGAGCTATGCAGATTTTATTAATATGTAATGTAGATAAACTCAATTGATGAATATTAGGAAAATTTCAGGTAAATATCTATTTTTGTTTTAATTTACAGAGACTTAAAAACTTGCCAGCTTGAGGTTTCTGGAAACTTATTTTTTGCCTTGAAAATTGAAGAAACAAGATAACTTAACTGACAAACATTGACCTTAACTCTTCCACCTAGGCGCCACATCCAACTAATTCAGCAAAGGAAGGATGCCAAGACTTTTAAAAAATTGCTCTTTCAGGTAGCATTAAAATATTTTGCCTGCATTTCAACAATGTCAGAGAGAAGATGAATATAGGATTTCTTGGTATCACAATGGTTACTTTTTATTGATTTTTCATGCTTCATTGTAAACTTTAGAAACCTTAACAGCCAAGTTTCAAAAATCTGTAAAATAAAAACAAAAGCAGATATTTATTTGAAACTGTCCAAATATTAATCAATTGAGTTGATCTATACAACTTATTAATAACAACTGCATAGCTCATTTCCTTCTATAAACCTTGGGTCACAAATATATTGAACACCCCTCATCTATATGTAGATACTAACTAACTACTTCTATGCAGTAATTTTAGAATTTATGTTTACAAATTAGTGAATTTGTTTTGATTGAAAATATCTACTGTTAATAATGAAGATTTTTCACAAGCAATTTTAAATAAACATTGACATTGACTACTTCTCAAAAGTGATAGCATGCATGTTAACAACAAAAAGTATCTATTCATATTAGCATTGCTCAGTTTGCAGTAAATGTGTTTTTTCTCATTTCAATGATTATTATAATTGGACTGCAACAACCCGTAGCAATACTCATATAAATGGATTGTAAGCTTAACAAGAACCAAAGAAGCAAAGGTAGAAAGCAGGGTTAGGGTGATAGCAAACAAAATTTAGGAATTTGGTTAGTAATGCAGATAGTCCTCATCATTTCAGAAGATCAATTCTTGTCACTATACTGATTATCTATCGGTAAATATGATTGGTTGGGTAAAAATATGAGTAGTCAAAAGACTTAACAAATTAACTACATCAAAAATGTGTATAACTTTAGCCCATCAGTGTCTTTCAAAAAATGATAAAAAAATGTTGACCAATATTTAAATAAGTGTCCTTGAGGTTGAATTGTATGAGATTTAATTCAATAAAATGTGTGGAAAATCATATATTTCAAAACAGAGTTTACTACATTTCAGTCTCTCTATATTCTCAGCTTTAAAATGATATTTGAGATAAAGTAAATTTTACCTTTTCATTTATGGATCAAAATTAAAGCCAGTGGATGGGATTACAACAATAATTAGTTTAAATTTGTTGAATTACAATGGAGTAAAATGGAAAGATATCATTAATTTCCCCATAAAAATTACATTTCTAGGCATCACTATCTCGAAAAACACACAATATAGTTTAGAGAATATGCATGGAAGTGTTTTACATAAAACAAAACAAAATTCTGAATCTACAGAAATCAAAATCAAAAATTATTATTGGAGGGTGTAAACAAAAATCCATAGTGCTGGGTCCCATTACTTGTAAATGCAACCACCCACCCTGCATGTTTGTTTACATTGTCCGAGAAATTGTTGTTGGGCATTTAAGTTACCTAAAGCAGGACCTAAAGCTTGCTGTGTGAATGGAAGGGCAGTAGAAATGCAGGTAAATGGGATGACAAAATAACTAAGAATATGCTACGATTGGAAATTTGATTGGGCAGTTTATGGTTAGAATTGTAGAAAAATAACAAATGGTATATGACTTGACTGGGCTGAATTTGGAAAAACAAAACTGGTAAAGTATTAGTTACATTACGTGCAACTGCATGAACTTGCTTAGTTCCTTATAGCTAAAGGTCAAAGAGGTGGCTTACAGATATAAGCACCTTTCAGGGAATTAGAAATATATCTTGAGGGAACTTAACTTGATCAAGACATAATAGGCAGGGTAGTCAGATCCGTCCTTTTTTGTATAAATATTGCGACAGTTATTCAAAAGGAGTCAGCTCTATTAAAATGTTGTAAGAGATAAATCAATCCATATTTTGTACAAATTGTTTTGATTACAAAATATAGTATTTTACACAATAAAAAGATCACAAAACTATTTTAAGGGGAATCCTACAGGAAAAGTTAATACATTGTCTTGATTTCAACAGTTAGAATTGAATAACATCAACATCACACTCAATGGATTTGTGGTTATTTAATCAAAGATATCAAAATTGTGCAACATTTTTATCTAGTAACGTTGGTAGATTGGTACAGCCTCAATTGCTCTATGTGTCTGTCAAGCTCAAGTCAGTCATAGACACTTGGATTGTAGACAATTAGGCAGACAAGTCATAGTAGTTGATATGAATGCATTGGTATGGTTGCTTCTCTTATTATATTTTTAAACAATTTATAGACAATGATGTTCATTTCCAGTATAATTAAATCTATAAATCTAATGCCTTATCATGGCTGATCTTAGTTCCAATCCAAAATAAATCCAAAGTATACATTGATCTTCTGTTAATGAACGACTTAACTGCATTTTTTTGTTAATAAGCAAACACCAAGAGCGCAAGACAGAAAGAAAGAAAAATAAAATAAAAGAAATCCTTTCACCTCCTTGCTCATCCAACATAACCAGTGTTTTGATTCCCGCATCTTTGCTCTATAGCATCGCCCCGGAGATAGATGATGGATTGATGGGAAGAAGAGTTACATCATAGGGAGGAGAAAGAATGATATGGTGAAATGGTATGTCAGTAAATAAAAGTAAGGTGTGCGGTTCAAATCCCTGCTTTATGGTCATGATTGGCTAAATAGCTGGTTGGCACAGCAGTCTTAGTTTGTTGTTGATATGTCTAAAATGGTCATGTCTTGGTGTCAAAATGATGAGAAGAGACTATCACTGGAACATTTACAGTCAACTAGATTAAAAAAAAAACCTTTTTGAGATATCTGTTGCACCTTTGACAATATTTTCCACTTATTCAATGTTGTATATTCAGATTACTCTTGAATAATTATAATTTCACTCCTTTAAATAATTTGGTAAGAAAAACAAAACACATTCAAAGGACAATTTAAAAACTAATTGGTTAAATTGGCAAAGTTATAAATATTTCTATTAAGTTATTAACAGCTTGTCATATTAAATGATAGCTTGTTATATTAAATGATAAAAGAACCTGTTACCACTAACTCAAGTTTAGTAAAAAAACATTTTTAAATCTTTATATGCATCTTCACCTTGATTTATTGGATGGTTGAACCATGGACCTCTTGCAACCAATCAAATATCCAGTAATATCAAGCATCTTAGCAGTAATTCTCTGCTCATTCGACTCCCATCTTATGATGCAATTGGGCTTTGTGATAATCTGCTGTAAGTAATTTTCAGTACTCAGCAAGGTTGGGGTTATGTTTGCAATTTGTCCAACAATGGAAACAAAAATACCCTTTGGTGTTTGTGCGAGGCCCGAGGCCTGGTCACCAATGTAATCATAGAAAGTACTTGTTCTTTTTATTGCAAGCTGACAGACTACAGTTGTAAAGGAAGTTTTTAAAACACCTAGTTGACCTAGTTCGGGCATTCTGGTGATTGCAGAAAGAGAAACCAATGATGCACTGTCAGGGCAATGTGAAAGACTTCTTATATGTAATAATTGTAGCTTTCAAAAATATCACTTCAATTACAAATTGGACATCCTTATTAAGGTAAGAAAATAACTATCATATATCTCTCATATTGAAACTGATTGAAATAGCTTATCAAACTTGTGTTAATTTTTTCCATCAATCTACAAGTCTCAGGCTGCAATCACATAGAAGTATACAGTATGCAATATTCGGGGAAGGTACTCATATTTGAAATTGACAGGTAACTATCTCAGTCGCTAAGAATATGAGTGCTTCCTCATATTCACGTATAGCGAAAATCGTATACTGTATACTTCTCTATGTGATCACAGCCTTAAAGGACTGATCTGATCTAGTATGTAGTACCAGTGATAGTCTCTTACACAGATACACAAATCCAGTATGTAGTACCAGTGATAGTTTCTTACACAGATATATATTTCTGACACCATGACCCAGATGGAGTTCTATACTTTACCTCCTTGTTCATCCAACATAACCAAAGTCTTGATGCCTATGTCTTGACTCTAAACAAACATATATACATGTGACAAAGGAAATAGAGTTATCAGATGGTTGAAAATCAAAACAAAATAAACAAATAGGTAAAACAAAAAGTGACAAATATTGTTTTCTGTTGCTTTTGTTTGAGTAATTTGTATGCATTGTTATGATACAATGATATGCTTTCATGTAGTGTCAAAAATAAATTATATCACATACAAAAAAAAAATAAGTCAAATAATAAATCTAATTATCAGTGTAATATCATTTGAGTATGATTTGATGTTATATAATTAGCCATATAATTGCAATAATCTGAAGAACAAAATAACAAAGTAAAATATGGTGGGTGTTTTTCCCTCCCATTTATAAACATTAAATCATTACTGTTTTCATTGTAAATTTACACTTAAATGTTAGACATCAAAGTTCAGTTTTACACAATTTAGCTTTATAAATACCAGTATCATTATTTTTTTGTAAATTAGAAAAGGTGCAAATCATGCATAAATAAAAGTTGCATTATTGCACATTGTGTGATGTCAAGCTGGTAACAGACATAACATTTGTGAGAATTTCATGGCACGTGTCTCTTAAATATTCTTGGTTTGGAGTGATTTCAAATCCAATTTTAATGTTCTGTACTTGTGCAATGTACTCAAATTTAAAAGTGGATAATAACTAAACTTGTGTGAACAATTTTGTAAACAATAAACAGAAAAAAACAACATGTAAAATGAAACAGAAATTAAAAGAAATTGACCACATGTAGGTACAAATATAGTTTTAACAAATTATACAATGACAAACATGTATACACAAACTGAAAACAAAACATGTTATTTATATAATTGGATATCATAATTCTTTGATAAATGTCTTTGTCAATCTGTTCTAATCTTTTGCCTAAATATTAATAAAAGGAAACATGTAAGAACTTGCTGATAAATGGCACTGTCTGAAGAAACAGACAAATATACCACACAAAAAATGGAAAGTAATCCTTCAAGGTCCCAAACTAATGGAACATTACACTTTTTAACATAGACATGGTAAAAAGGGGGAACTTCATAAGTATGAATATTCAATTTGACTCAATCTATTTCAAAACCCATTAAAGCAAGTCCTTTCCCTTGCAATTTATGCAAACACCGCCACCTATTATATCTTAAAAGAAAGAAATCAATTCCTGAGCTTAACCAGCATGGGAAAGAAAAAAATATATGTATTGCATTTTCTATTGTCAAGATGGTAATAATCTGTGTAAGAATCTATAAAGCTTTAGTTTAGTACTAAGCACCACCTTCTCCAAAGGGAAAAACACACCTCAATCAGTGTTCATTCTTGCAATCAAAATGGGTGATAATCTGGGTGCAATACCTCTGGGTAAACCTAAGTATATCTGCCATCACGATCGCTAATACCCATATCTACATTTGCAGAAACAAAATTACTTCTGGCATGACACATGACATTTATTTGTGCCATTTTCAAGGGATTCTGACTGTTTAGGGGGAGCGGGGTCTTCCAAATGTTTTGTACGTATGTGCACCTGCCGGAATTTGAAAATAGGGACCATTTCTATTTTTTATTTGAAAACCCATCCATCAGTGTTCCAAAATCAAGACAGAAAAATACCCACCATTTTACTCAAATTGAGTGCTTTTAAGTAAATTTCCCAAAATACACCAAATTTATACATATTGGATGTGTTTATCTGTGATAAAAAAACACCTGATCATTAAACTAAAATCTGTGAAAAATCACCCCAAAGGACATACACATACCCTGTTAAATGAGCCCCTCCCCCGGGTTCTGTTTACAGATTCTCTTTCCATCTACAGCTAAAGACAATTCCCAGGTACCTTACACTGAGTGAAGCTTTACTAGGTCTGTTTACACAATGTGCCTGGGCTGTAAGAAGTATATAGTCAAGGCAAAAATATATCGTCATTTTAAATCATATTCAACTATCGATAGCTTCCTACAGGCATTTAGTGTCAATATATATGTACAATTTCTAAGATAAAAGCAGATCATCTCTTCGCCAAGTCTTCTTTATAGCAATTTCTGAGTATTATTAGAACCTGGGGCTAAACTGGCCTACAGATGATGGCTCTCATAAAGACAATTAATGTCTGATCAATATTTCTTGTTTCATGTAGAAGTTCAACTGGTCAGTGGCCCTTGGGTATTTAATCATAACAACACATAGAGAGAGTTAGGCGCCTATCTTTTAAGTGACATGGGGAAAAAGTTATAAATCACTCTTTATGATGATTTACATTTTGAGTGCTCAGTCCTGTATCTACAGCGTGAGTCAAAATGAAGTTGACTGAGATTGAGACTGTATAACAAAAGAACTACTGATATTTAAAACAAGTATTAAGTACCTTAGAAATATGCAGACTCTTCTGCTTATTCTAAAAAAAAGAATGAAGGAAATCGGTAATTCCTAAAAAAGCTATGCCTGTTTTAGTAAAAAAATGCCTGTTTTAGTGAAAAAACTGTCCAAGGAATTGATGAGCGAACAAAATTATGCAAAGTAAGTACTTCACCTGTGCAGTCACCTGTTACTTATACCCTGTCTTCCTTTGGCCAAGATTGATGCAGTTTGGAGCTCTGTCATTTCTGTTCACTATCCAAGTCTCAGATCTTCATGGTCCTCTTTTGCACTTAACAAATCTGGCTTACAATTTGCTTTAGCGTTGCTCTGCAAACCGGCTTTGAACATCTGAAGGCCTGTGTGATTAGGTTTCAACTACGAACTGCCTTGTTAGAAGGTGCAATATGATGTACAACTTCCAGTACCTATGACCAGCTTTTAACATTCAGTGTAGGGCAGGTTCTGAACTGGTTTCATGCATACAATTGATTGATATTTGTATTTGAAATTCCTGCATCAAAATCCTAGTTGTTTTATGTTTCTTTTTAAGTTTTCCTTTCATTTAAAGATCACCACATCATGGACAGCTTTTCCTATGAATGACCAATCTCCTTGATTCAATGTTTAAATATCAGTCAAAGGAAGGGTAGGGTATTCATAAACAGGTAATTACTCTGCTTAATCAAGTGTTTACTTTGCATTTTTAATTGGTTTGCTTATTTATTCCGTGGAGAGCTTGAAAAATGAGGTTTTTTTACTAAAACAAGCATAACTTCTCTTAGAAATTACCGATTTACTTCATTTTTTTTTCAGATAAGCAAAAGAGTCTGCACATTTCTAAGGTGCTTAACAATTGTTTTAAATATCAGTAGTTCTTTTGTTATACAGTTTTGAATCTCGGTCAACTTCATTTTGACTCACGCTGTATGGCAAAATCTTTTGGAATAGACTACTTTCGTATGTATTATGGGACATACGAAAGTGGTCTATTGTCAACAACAATGGTTCAAATCATCAGCCAATAAACAGATTGTGCCATTTCCAATCCTTTCTGAACTTTGAGATGACCTCAGAAGAAACAAACAAGGGACATAATAGACCTGAAATTGCCATTCCACAGGATTCCAAACTATACACCAAACAATAATTTATTGGACTGTTTAAACAAAAATCCAGAGTGCAGGACCCTATTGTTTGTAAATGCAACAGCTACCCTGGATTTTGTTTACATAGTCCAATATTTTTTTATTTTTCGTCTATAGATCTAAGACAATCCCCACATGAGTTCATAGATACAAAATTTTACAATACAGTTCAAAGTTGACATGCAATAACTGTGCTCGAAATATGATCATGTCAATATCAAATTGGGCAGTCAAAGTTGAAAAAATCACATATTATTAATGTCAGTAGCTTCTGAGAAATGTCAGGATAGGTCAACTAAATAATGACAAAAATGAAAAAGTCAATTGAGATGGCAACTCCAATATAATGTCATACCTTTAAATCTTCAAGAAAGATCATGTCTGTAAATGTCCACATGTTATGGTCAATTAGATCATGTGTCACAATTTCAAAATTTGCCAACTTGAGAGTCATATGAGTCAGATATCAAGAAAACATTTATGTTACTTAAAATGACAAAATTCCAAGGTCATATTTTAAAAACTTCCACTAAAAGTACCATTTTCTGAATAATAGAAGTTATGGCTCGGTTTAGAAAAATGTTTCAGTAAATAAAGGTAAAATGAAAATAGAACGAAAAGTAATGAAAATAGAAGGAAATTTTGATTTGATTGGAAATATCAGGAGACATGCTGATAAAGAAATTACTGTTTAAAAAAGAAACAGAATATGGGGAAAGTTGAGCATCAGAAAACACAGTGGACTGGAATTACCTGAGCATTAGAGTGAAGATATTAAAGAAAATTGGGAGGGAGTAATCATGCACAGGATATGATAATGTGTTAGCTAGGACAACAGGAAATACTCTTTCTAAGTACACACTCTAGGGTGGAAAAGAATATTTTCTTAAAAACTGAACAATAGTTACTAAATCTACTTCTAGGATTATTTGATTAGAATATGTCAACATGTTTTTAATAGAAACACAGGCTTTAGATCCAATCATTTAGACACTTGATGGAATAAACCACAAAATAAATTAGCATGATTAATATATGGTACAGTTATTTCATCTAAGAGAGATCTAGTACATATCAAGTCAGTAAAAGAAAGTTCAATTGTCATAAATTAGTTTGACAATATCACGACCTGGTTAATAAGACTAATCTACAACAATATCATCACTTTGTAAGAAGTACTATTCACGATGTTAAACTGTAGCACAACATTCAAGATAAATAGGTTGCTAGGATAAAGACATCTTGAAAACTGGGCTCACAAAATCACTATTACTACATAAACTGAACTATTTAATACATTATTTGTTATTACAAATGTAAATTCAAGATACAGAATATAACAAAATAAACTACCAGTTTAGATTTAGGAAAAAGGGTTGACATTATACTACAATAGGGAATCACTATTATACCAGACTGCACAACTTCAATATATATTTCCAGTTTCACTATGGAGTCTAAGGTACCACTGATAACTAAAAAATATCATCAAAAGGTACAAAAATATTTGGCGAAGTAAGGTAAAAGAAAAAATAAACTATCTAACGAAGGGCAAGTAGTCTTAAATTACATACAACAGAAAAGAGTTTAGAATAGAAATTAATTAAATGAACTATGGATTGCTATTTGGGGAATCATAATTTGATGTACATAGATAAGATATTAAAGGGTGTGTTAAGGGTTACTTTTAGTAAACTGATAAAGCATTTGCACAATAGGGTTAACATATAGTTAACTGACAGTTACATCATATGATTAGAATAGGATAGGCTACATTTGTCCAGGAATATCATACAAAATGAATGCTGAAATTAAATTGGGTTAGATTGTAATCAAATATCAAATTGAATTAGCTTTGAATTGACAATACCTTCTATGACTAAGATTACTGCACAAAAAGGACTAGCAAAGGTGATTTAAGGAATACAGAAGAATGGATTTAGATACCATAAAAAATTCCATGTTAACAAATTTAAGGTCAACACATTATTTGAAAGTAAACATACAACAGAAAAATATATATTAATAAAACTTCTTAAAAGACAGGTTTTGACAGGATTCACAAACTTGAAGAAAAACTACCTAATCTAAAACATCACTGGGTTACAACATTACTTCTCTAAATAAGGTGCAATACTGAGGTAGTAAAGTTATCACTGGGAGTTAGAAAACACTACTAAGGATAACAAAGGTTTAATTTATTCACAATGTTGTACTAATTTGGGAATCAATATCAAGACAACATCTATAGCAAGCAAGATTTCATCACCTCCTTGTTCATCCAACATGACCAATGTACTGATGCCCGCCTCTTTGCTCTGTGTTAGTTGCATGATGGCAGAAGTGGATTAAGTGGAAAAAATGGTATAAAATAATGTAAGTATCATGGTGTATTTATGTGGATATAAAACATAAAAATTCTGCATGGTCATTCAAAAATAATTCAACATGATTCAACATTGATTTTAGTCTATGAGTTTTAAGCGATTGTGAAATATAAGAGAGCAAGACCAATGGTTGCTCTCTTGGGAATCCCACAATGCATTAGTAATTGAAATGGGTACTTAAGCTTCATGTTATGTTTTGCAAGCCTTACCTCCCTGTTCATGTAAATTAACCATAGTCTGGGCACCTACTGCTTGACTCTAAAGAAAGAACAGCAATAGAATAATAGGCTATTGTCCGAAACACACAGATTTATTGTTTCCTGAACATATGGCTTTAAATAAATTCAAATTACTTGGAACGAATGCACATCAACATGTCTACATAACACATTCCTTCTTCTCTATTCCAACTGAAAACTTAATCATAACATTAAAGAATGATAGATAACAGTCACAAGGAGAATATTGTTACGTTATTCACTAAATCATTGTCAAGATAAATTTTATGTCATACATCTCTATTTTCATAAAATTCTATTGTACGGATCTCAATTCATTAAAAGGCAACCCTTTTTATTGTAAAGCTACATTACAGACCAGGAATAAAAGATCTTCTGAGTAAGGAATAATATAGTTCAGTAAAAGGCAGCTATTTTATGATGGCTTATACAGATTGTATAATGCATGGCAAAACAACAGGCCATATCAGTCCAGAATACCGACGACAAGAATCAATTCTCTCAATGGATTACGAGAAACAAATTCAGAGAAAAAGAGATTTTAAATGATTGACAAAAACCTCACGATGACAGCAAACAATCTGTTCAAATGCCACACAAAAAGACAACACCTAAAAAGAGACGAGGAAAACATAGATAGGTCATAACAGGATTGGGCATCAAGGTAATAACATAGACCAGAATTTACTCCTATGTCTGATATGAAAGATGCCCGGGGATGATGTTGATAATTTGTCCGGGACAAGGGTTGTCAAGAGTCATAACAATTTAATTACACTTGACCATAGAGAAAACATTTCAATGAACAATACCCTAGTAAAACAATTACTGACCAGAATGTGTTAACAAAACCCAATCTTCATTGCAGTACCAAAGTATACAAAATCCAGGCAAAAACCTACTAAATACCAAATAATGAACAGTCACCTGTCACATTTCATATAAAGGAAGAAATATCATCATTCTTAAAGAGACAACACTTTTCCACTAAATACACTGATTTCAAAAGACTATAACCTACATTTTAAAATTTTATGTATGCCTTATCTCTTAACAAAACATCTCTTACAATATTGACACTGATATTTGAATGCAAAATTCTACTTTCACTCACACAAAGGGCTATAATGAAATAGATAAACAATCTTTTTCAACCTCAACTTCATTATATGATCTCCTTAAACTTTTCCTGTCTTGATTCCGAGAAGATGTTTGACGTCACTTTTCACTAACTTTAACTTCAAGTGTATATACATGATAATCTGCATGTAATGACTTACTTAGAACTATTGTCAAGATAAATTTTATGTCATACATCTCTATTTTCATAAAATTCTATTGTACGGATCTCAATTCATTAAAAGGCAACCCTTTTTATTGTAAAGCTACATTACAGACCATTGAATAAAAGATCTTCTGAGTAAGGAATAATATAGTTCAGTAAAAGGCAGCTATTTTATGATGGCTTATACAGATTGTATAATGCATGGCAAAACAACAAGCCATATAAGTCCAGAATGCCAACGACAAGAATCAATTCTCTCAATGGATTACGAGAAATAAATTCAGAGAAAAAGAGATTTTCAATGATTGACAAAAACCTCACGATGACAGCAAACAATCTGTTCAAATGCCACACAAAAAGACAACACCTAAAACGAGACGAGGAAACCATAGATAAGTCATAACAGGATTGGGCATCAAGGTAAATAACATAGACCAGAATTTACTCCTATGTCTGATATGAAAGATGCCTGGGGATGATGTTGATAATTTGTCCGAGACAAGGGTTGTCAAGAGCCATGACAATTTAATTACACTTGACCATAGAGAAAAAATTTCAATGAACAATATCCTAGTAAAACAATTACTGACCAGAATGTGTTAACAAAACCCAATCTTCATTGTAGTACCAAAGCATCAAAAATCCAGGCAAAAACCTACTAAATATCAGATAACAAACAGTCACCTGTCACATTTCATATAAAGGAAGAAATATCATCATTCTTAAAGAGACAACACTTTTCCACTAAATACACTGATTTCAAAAGACTATAACCTACATTTTAAAATTTTATGTATGCCTTATCTCTTAACAAAACATCTCTTACAATATTGACACTGATATTTGAATGCAAAATTCTACTTTCACTCACACAAAGGGCTATAATGAAATAGATAAACAATCTTTTTCAACCTCAACTTCATTATATGATCTCCTTAAACTTTTCCTGTCTTGATTCCGAGAAGATGTTTGACGTCACTTTTCACTAACTTTAACTTCAAGTGTATATACATGATAATCTGCATGTAATGACTTAAAGTAATTGAAAATCTATTGAAGATTATGCAGGTGTTTGTTTTAGTTTAATGCTTTGATATGACATCAAAGATTACCAAAGGAGTTTCATGTACTATGAGGGATGCTCAATAAGTTCATGGCCTGAGGTAGAGATAAGCTATGCTAGTTTTATTGATATGTTGTGCTTTTCAACTTACTTAATGAATATTTGGTACAGTTAAAGTTTCTGTAAAATTTAAACAAAAGCAGATATTGGCTTGAAACTTTCCATATATTTTAAGTTGTTCTACATAACATATTAATGAAATATGCATAACTAGTCACCTACTACCTCACCCACCCACAACCCTACTGAATATCCCTCATATATTTGAGAAGAGATCATTGTCTTGAAGCTTGTTCCTACTGTTATGTTATTTCTCATTCAATACTTATTTTTCTCACAAAAAACGAATTCATATTTCGATACGTCCAAAATCTTGCGGCAAGCTAAGCTCGTGTGAGAAAGATTGCAACTGCAGTTCGTCATCTATTTGTCCTTTGCAGAAATTGTGTTCTTGTGTCATCATTGAGTGTGCGTTACAACAACTTTTACTGCAGTAAACTTTAATAAGCTCATAGACTTTGTGTTGTATTTGTTGCGTATTTTGTGAAGAACAACCATCCAATTTTAAAGATTCAGCTGCTTTGTGGAAAGTTTGACATTACAACCGGAAATAACCCGTGCATAAAAATAGGCGATCTATTTACTGGCTTAGGTATAGTTGATGATGCTGA
>JXSR01S075187.1:12701-22708 GCA_000969725.1 Ophiothrix spiculata | reverse complement strand
AGTGGAATCTAGGCTAGTCCCTTTAAGCACAGACACTGATATAAAATGCTGGTACATCATATTTAGACAGTGATGTGGACATAAAATACCATGTGTAAGCAGGGATGTGGGAGTAGACCACAGCCTTGGTGTAAGGCACGGTTCCCAATTCATGACGAAAGCTTTTGAGTCATACGAAAGGGTTTGACGTAATTGTCTTACATCATGATGCAGAAAAATATTGAGTCATGATTCAAAGATAGATGTATTATAGTTGATTGAATGATGCAGAAACATTTCGCCAGGACCTCTATTATTATAACGACCACTTCAAAGATGGGTAGTTGTTTTAAATAAACCCTAAGAGAGGATTATGTGTGAAAATACATACCCTAAAAACTTGAAATAGTCTGTTTTGAAACCCTATTAAACTAGTATCCTATCCTAGTTTTGCTTGTAAAAACTAACTCTAAGATCTTTTTTCATTAACGCAGATGATTACAAGATTATTTCAGAGTGCCCCCTCATGATAAATAAATACATGAATATACCCTAAAAAAAAAATGTCTGTTAAAAACGACCGTAGGCCATTATATTATAGTACTGATATTTTTCCTGACAAAGATTTAAACCAGGGCAGATTGTTAGAGGGGGCAGATATACCTTGATTGTTTTGAATAAACCCCTGTCCCCGTAAAAGGCTTATTTTGGTGTAATTGGGCCCTAAAGTGCAATCTAGTTGCCCTCAACAAATGAGGAAAATGTGACTGTTCATTTAGTCAAATTTTATAGGCCCTGCATATCACTTGTGCAAACTAGAAAAAAGTAAGTATCGTAAATAGTGAAAAAAAAAAATGTAAAACAGAAAATTAATTAATAACTTATTTTCAATGATATTCTGAAAGAAGGGATTATTTTAAAGTCCCTTTTAATGTTAATTAAAATCAGAATAAAGCCAAATCAAAATTCATAAAATCAAATGCAATGTTTATAGTGGTAATTAATCGGTGTCATTTATTGTTAAAATCCTTGAATGTGAATTTGAAATTACTTTGAATCTGTGCATAATCTGTGGAAACTTACAGTGGGTAACACATCCCAATAAAACTGCATTAGCAGGAAAAAGATAGGAAATATCCAATAGCTGTCAAGTTTTTGCAGGGAGAGTTTCCTCTGCGTGGGTGTACGTCAACGGCTGGGTACATTACACTCTCTGATGGCCCTGTTACGTAAAGCATCAATTGGATAGTGGTGGGCTTATTAAATTATTCAGCTTCGCACTCGATGATATATTGTGATGATCAAAACGTGAGACATTAAACTTGAGACGATTGTATTGGAAATGCTAGATGTATTTTGAATTGTTCTGGGAACTAATACTTTACTGAAAATTTGATCTATATTTTGTTATTGTGGATGTCTCGTGCACAAATTTACTATAAAAGGGAGCTTTAAAAACTTGAGTCGATTGTGTTGGAATTATGCTAAATATATGTTGACTTATTTTGAAATTTTCTTTGCAGATTTTATATCTTTCATGTGTGGACAAATTCAGTACAGGACAGAATCTTGCATTTTTGCTCATGGAGGATGTCTTTTTGTTTTCATAAACATTTAATCTTCTTGGTTTATGGTGAATGTCCTGTGCTTAAATTGGACAAAACGGAACGATCTTGTTTTCATTATTATTTGTATGACTGATCTGTTTTGAACAGGTGGTATGGTTTCTACGGAGACACTTTTTAATTAACTAGTAGGACTGTGATTCAATTTACTCTGAAAAGAACCTGTGGAAAAGAACCATCTGTAGGTTTGTGTTAAGAAAGAATTTTTTGTTTATAAGAATCCAGAAATTGTACAGAGGTAATAAAAGGATTTCTTCCCTGTAAACCATGGACAGCCTAATGATGGATGACCGTGTGTTTGTTATTAGGTAGGTATGTGTCATGGCACTGGAGTTTTGCACATATTGTTTGTGTTGGGAAATAGTACTCCGTTTTAATGTCAGGAGTTCAGAAATGAAATGGGAAAAACATGTGGAACTGTTGTCATTGAGTACAGCAAAGACAAATATTTACTAACATTTTATTTCACTAGTTATATATGTATCATTTTGTTGTTCTTTTATTATGCCAAAATTGTCATTACATTGGTGCAAATTATTGACATTAAGATATCACAGAAAACACTAGCTGTAGAAAGTAGTGAGAAGATAAACCAGACTGCCTCCCATGTTAAATTACATTCAGTTTGTGGTAAGTATTATCTGCCTGTATAAATAGTGAACCAGACACAATATATGTCCCATTCAAAATTTGAATGAATTATGAATGGAGATAACCTTTCCCTTTATTTGTTAGACATGATTTATATTGGTATCAATATCTTGATGAGATTGAGAAACTACAGATGTATGTTTAAAAAATTTCAGCTGGTTTTGGCAGGCAAAAAAATCACAAAACCATGAACAGCCTAGAAGTAAAGTCAGAATTTATCTTTAGCACAAATGCACAATCATCCAAGGCTATTGCACATGGAATGCCACGCAAGGTTCCTGTTAAAGAACCAGGTATAGACCGCATCCTATTTTTTCCTCTCTTCATTCCTCTTCCCCTGTCAGTAGTAAATTAATGTGACCCTTCCCTACAAAAATGCTGAAAACTGGCTTCGGTTAGATGTAATGTCAGTGTGGCCAACTGATTTTGATTGGTCCTTTATTGTGTTTTTTTCTTTACAGTGATCGTGATCAGGAAGTGGATGGCAAGCTATCCGACAATGACGAGATCCCACCTCTTGACGATGAAAACTTCCGTGGTAGAATGGACAGTCAAGGGAGAAAACCTAGAACAGCCTCCATCACAGAGATCCGAGCTCATGCATTCGATAAGTTACAAGAGGAATTGATGAAAGCACAGAAGGTAATAGTAATAGTGAAGTGGTTATCACTAAAAGCCAATGATTAGTTACAAAATCTAAAATATTTGCCAGGGTTGACTTTTTTATTTTTTTATTTTTATTTAACTTTTTCAAAGTGGATTCCAGAGCCTGTCAGAATATATTTGTATTGAAACGCCATTTACTTCAAATTGTGTTTATACTTGGGTCAGCACCATCCTATTTGAAGCAAAATTACCCAAACTGGGGTGCTAGTAAGAAAGTGTTTGAAGTCCCACATCTGTCTTTTATATATTTTGACTCCTTTATTTTAAATCCTTTCCCCTGAAAACTCTGACATTAAGCAGAGCTGATCGGGTTAAGGCAATCTGTATTATTTAAGACAGACTGCAAGTAAAAGCTTGTTTAGCTTAGATTAAGTGTGATTTCTTATTAAGCCCAAACATAAGCTCATTTCCTGTTAGAGTCTTATCTAATTATGATCATAAAAATATGTGAGTGTCACTGTTATAAGACTTATATGTTACAATTCTTACCGATCAGTATTAGTGTCAAATAGTTTGCAACACAGGCACTCAGAGATTAATCGATTTTATCTTAGTAAATTTTGCTATTGGTTTAAATCATCAGGCATTACAACTCAAAGATGAGCAAGTGTTGGAGCTGACTCGAGTCAGAGAAGAGATGGATCGAGAAATTGAAGACCTTACCGCTAATCTTTTTGTGGTAAGAAACAGAGGTAGAGTGGGGATGCGACCGCTTCAAAACTCAACTAGTGGTTGACCGCCCAGAATTTGGCCATAACCAGCATTCTGTGGTTATCAATGGCTTGTTGAGTTCTAAAGTGATCCCGAAGATAAATGTCAAGCCTTGGAAGTTTACAGTGAATCTGGTTTCATATTTTGAAATAAATCCTGCAAAAAGTAAAAATGAAGAAACTTGGGGCAAGATTTATAATTTTATATACAAGAGCATGGTCAAAAGTTCATGAAAACCTGGAAAAGAACTCTACCAGAATTTTAAAATTGTTGTTTGCTTGATTTGTATACAAAGTAAAAAGAGTTTGAGAAATAAATCGTAATGCTATGATAAATGTTATTGAATGCATGTAAATGTGTAAATTTGTTTGTTGTCTTCCAGGAAGCACATGCTATGGTTCGTGAAGCAAATATAGCAAGAGCTGCAGCGGAGAAGAAGTTTAAAGAAGCTGCTGGAAAGGTAAGAGTGGGTCCTCCAAATCATGATTATATATGGAAACTAGGTGCTGAAAATATCAGACTGGTGACAGAAATATCAATCATATGCTAGGAAATTAATAATGTTTCTTACATTCAGTTTTGTGCATCATTTGAATAAAGTAGCATTTGAGTGAACCCAAATTTCCCAGAATTCCAGTGCTTGTAATGCTATTACATGTAAGCAGTCAGGTCTTAGAGGACATTTTAAGCTTTAAAATAATACCAAATATACTATATGTTGTTTCATTTTGGCGATATAAATATTTTTGTTCTATTTTTTATGTATTTCTTTCTTTATTTTGCTAGAAATGCTCGGGCATTCTATGGATCTGAAAGGGTTAATTACTGATTACTGATAATCTAAATATTTCTTAAACCCTCATCTACCCAGGCCAGTTGTTGCAACCCCTTCCCCTAACGTTTTGGAACTGAACCCCCTATGAACTTGGTTTTGCTATCAATAGATAGGTATGGTCCTCCAACGATACCAAAATCACAAAAATCAGCCAAGGCGATATGTAATAATAACATAGTTTGTCCAGATCAGTAAATCAGGATTTTCGCAAAAATGGCAACAAAAATCAAAATTTTGCTACATAAGTTATAAATAACAGATTTTTAACAATTTTTTTGCTAATAATGCTAATAAAGAAGGGAAGTGATAGTTCTAACATTCCCTGCAAGTTTCAGCCTCATAGCATGCATATATTTTAAAAATGGGGACTTAAAACTTTCCTGAGGCTTTACCAACCCCCTTACACCCCAACTTTGAAGGCCTAACCTATGAGGGGGTACTCCTCCCCTCACTTTTTGTCTCTCCTGAAAATTTTCAGGAAGAGACATAGCATTCCAATTTTCTGTCCGGCGTCCGCCGTCCACAAATTTTGTCCGGAGCAAATCTCGGAAACCGCATGCCCTACGTCAATGATATTTGGTGACTGGGTAGACCCGGAGCCGAACTGGATCCAGCAACAGTTTCGGTGCAAAATATGCTAATTAAGTACCTAATTTGCATAATTTATGCATAAAATGGTTAAAATGGCATATTTTACAAACCGTTCACCCTACATTCATGAAATTGACCCCGTCGTCCGACCACTCCCTTGGGGTCAAAGGTCTAAAGAAAGGTCAAATTTTCAACTGTGCGATTTCAAAAGTTAAGGTGTCAAATTGTTCGTCTTGGACCACCGATCAAAAGTGTCAAGGTGACTCAGTCGTCTGACCTTTCCGTTGGGGTCAAATTTTCAACTTTGTCCGATTTCAAAGGTTAAGGTGTCAAATTGTTCGTCTTGGACCAGCGATTAAGAGTGTCAATGGTGACCCTGCTGTTCGACCTTTCCGTTGGGGTCAAATTTTCAACTTTGTCCGATTTCAAAGGTTAAGGTGTCAAATTGTTCGTCTTGGACCAGCGATCAAAAGTGCCAATGGTGACCCTGTTGTATGACCTTTCCCTTGGGATCCACTCCACAACTGATTGATTAAGTAGGCGTTCAATTCAGTAGGCGGTCGATACGCAGGCGAGACTACTGGTTCGCGAACATCTTGTTTCATTAAAATGACCATAAGGATGTAAAAGAGATTTCCCAAATGCGTAGGATCGGTTGCTTTTGCATTTTTATGCAGGGAAAATCCTCAGGGGATTTGCTACAACTCCCCCCATGGTAGATGAGGGTTAAATCTTCAAACTCTAAAATACATGAAATAAACTTGTCCAAGTCTATGCAAGTTGGTTGTGTATTTTCATTGTATTTAAATGAGTTAAATTCAAGATAATACAGTCTGTAACATGATTTTTTTAGTTTTATCAGATAAAAGAAATACAAAACTGAAAGGTTATTTTCTTTCTAGGAATTGGGGATTTATATTTCAGATAACTATCCTCATTTGTGCAGTCCCATAGATTTCAAATGTAGCACAGGTCTCAAGATGTAGCACTATAGTAGAACAACACTCAAGTAGAAGATGTTTAGTCAATATTACCATTAAAACAGGTGTTTCTATTAGCTGAAGTAATGGTGCAATAATTGTTATAAATACTATAAATATTATTCAAAAGAGCATGATACACAGAAAATCCTCAATTAACCTTAGTGTACTTAAAGCAACACTATAAGATTTTGATTTGAAATGGTTTTGAGTAAAAACACCCTAAAATGAAGGAATGTGACTATTTAAAAGCTTTTTCAAATGTATTTTGTCAAAAACTTGTTTTGCCACAAAAAATGGACAAAAACATTTGCGTGCTTTCTTGTACTAATACACATGGAATTAAATTTGGGATCCCGAATTTGATTCAACAATATTTAAGCCAAATTGTTTGGAGAGGATAAATATCTACCAAAAACAAACCCAATAAGCTAAAAAAATCAAAAGTCATGGGCGACTTCATTTTAACATTTTATAGTATTGCTTTAAGTCTTATGGACTGTCATAGCACTGGTTCAGAGCTGAAAATAGACTGAAAAGAACTGGTTATAATACTTCCATTCATATTACTCTTGAGCTCTTCTAAATACTGAAATCTACCGTATGAATTTTCATCAAATTTTCAGCTCTGGAAAAGTTACAAGTTCACCCCATGTGAAGACATAAAATAAATAGCCTAATCCCTTTGATTTTTACTCAGGGGAGGAAAGAATTCCGAATTCATAGAATTTCTGCTTGATAGAATTTTCTGTCAAGGACCTGTTATCATTTTGAAATTGCTAAAATTTCATTCAAGGTAGACCTACTAAACCAATACCATGTATATGTATATTTGAATAGCCGGAGCCAGGGCTGTCATTATGGGGAATGCTCTGTATGATTTTTATCTCACTGCATCTTAAAGGGGGAGCTCATGTTGGATTAAAACTGCTTCCTGGAAAACAACTCATTAATTCATTGAATTGGTGTGAATACAGGTTTCAAGTAATAAATCCGTTGGAAGCACAATTTGTTTTAGCGTAATTTGGAATGTTTTCTAAGAACTCGTGACTTCTTGAGGTGTTTTTATTAAAAAATCGTTTTGATTTTGTATTTGCAGATTGATATATTGCAGGCCGAGGTACTAGCTTTAAAACTGGTAGTAATCACATCCACACCAAGTTCTCCACACCCCGTCTCACAACAGATTGCAGAAGGAAGCAAAAGGAAACCAATCTTCAAGAGAAGTAAGAAGAAAGACAAAGAAGTCGGTGTGTATAGTCACCAAAGGAATCACAGCTTACAGGTAAAACCAATCAGACTCTTTGAACCTGTCTTTACAGAGCCAACTTATCACTATGTAGCATTAAAACACTCCATTACATTTCTGCTGAAATAGTTGTGCATCGCTTTTTATCAACACCGCCACACCTTTCAACGACAATGCTAAACTACTAAGACTAGGTTATTTATCCTTTCTTAGCGCTTAATTGTCCTGTTGAAACGCAATGGGGAAGCATTTTTCCAATTATCATGTACTGTTGTAGAAAATGACCATGGCAATCATTATCATCATTCGCTTTGAACTAAATCTTCATGTTAAGTTGTAATTGTTGCTTTTAAACATACTTCTATAGGTGCCAGAATGGTTTCGTCACCTCGCCGCAAAAAAAGGGTTAAAACGGGATTGGTAAACCAAGCTTTTTGAAATATTCATCTGCTTAACTGTAAATTGTAATTGTGTTTTGAGTTCTCCCTAAGACAGCTGCCAAATTTCAAATACTTTGCCAGAAATGATGTGAATTTTCTGGTATTAACCACTGGCTTCATACTTGTTTACATGCATCAGTGCAAAACGTGTGGACTGATAGTTTGTGTTTGACATTTCTTGCAGGGACCATTAGTGTTTGAATCAACTGGTTCAGCACCAGGTGCATCGTCTACTAGTACTACATCAGTTACCATATCAACGGGTGATAATCAAGGAAGTCAAGTAGTTACCCCAACTCAAAATAGCAGCACGCCAAAGAGGGAGGTGAGGATGCAATATCTTGAAAATAAAGGCCTATGAAAAGATTGATGTGTTACCAAGGAGTTGAAAATCATAATATGAGGGGGTATCAAAAAGTTTTGAAAATCACCCAGAAGGGAAAGAGCTATATCAATGAAATTTGGTCAGAATAGTCACTTGTCCCTATGTACATAATGGTGCAAATTTGGTCTAAGAAGTAGATTTACTTCTTTACAGGTGACGATAGATGTTGGCAATCTGCCCCCTTACAACATACGGCGCTACTGCGTTTTATTGCCACTAGAATAGAGTCGACGATGGGTGCTCGACACTAGCCCCTCACCCTCAGAAATAAGTAAGGTGGCCACCAAAATTAACAAAAAATTGATTGTGGTAGATGAACAGGAGTTGCTTATCAGATGCTATTAGCTTCTATGTAGATTTTTTCATTGTAATTCAATTTTTGGCCATTAGATTCTAGCGTTGAGAGCTAGCGTCGACACTATTCCAGTGTCAATAAAACGCAGTTAAAACTAACCTGTATGGAGACAATTGAAACAGGTGGTGTGATCAAGTTCCTGCATTGAGGAGTTAAAGTGACCAGCAAATCCGCAATGACACACTCAAATTCCATAGTGTTTGTTTGTTTGTTTATTTCTTCTTTATATTGGGTCCATGTTCAGTTGGAAATTTGAGTATCCCTCTGTTCTTCCACATGGCCCAGTTAAGTGTTGGGTCCCCTCTCTTCAGTGATACCAAATTATTGGAAAATGATGTCACAATGACGTAATAAAACATGGCTGACCTAAAAATGTCAATTTTAAGTGAAATGCAAAATATTGCATTATAGAATAGCTCTGCAATGAGGGTCTATGGCCAGTCAGTTTAAAGTGGGAGAATTTTTTTAACTTTTTCAGTATCTATTTAAAGATACTTAAGGATAGCATAATACAATTACAATCCTGGCTTTATTTGTTCTGAGGGATCTTTTAAAACTTGTTGTTATCCCCTTTTATGTAGCTGGACTTATTCATGATTGTTACTTTTGATGATTTCAAACAAAATCAGATGGGGGAAGAAAACATTGAAGTGTATAGATGCGTTGACTTATGACTTGAATGTCTGACAGTTGCTATTATTTGCCTAAAATGTGCACATGCATTACGCAGGCCACACCTTTGTATGAAGAAGTGAGGTGAATTTAACTAGTGATTTGCAAGCTTGACCTGGGGGAAGTACTGATGAACACATAATGGTTATATGGAAATTCTTCAAACAGTAATAGCAGAATCGGATATTCTGGTATATCATTTGGTCGTTTTCCTTTTTTGGTTAATTTTATGGATCTGTTTTTCAAAATTTTTGCGAAATTAATATAAGACTGTATTTTTTCGAAATCATGGAAGAATTGCAACAAAGTAAAATTGCCATTTTTGTGTTGACTTAAAATTAGGGGGGCCTTGGTACATGGATGAGTTCCCTTCCCGCTTGAAAATTAGTATTTGCATGGGTGGTACTTTCATTTTCCCAGTGGTACATCTGTATACAACCCATAATTCTCAAGCTCTTCTTGTTGTATTACTACATCTTTCAATTTCTTTTTTAAAGGTTGACCCATTATTACTTAGAGACTTCGAAAAATGGAGGTCTACACCCACATTATCTAGGGAAGATCCCTTCGTATTGAGAGTGTTCAGTGAAGATGTGCAGCCGTGTTTGAATTTTACCAATCAAGTGTTATCGAAATCCGTCCTGGAGAGTGTAGAAAGCAATACATTATCGATGGAGCCATGGAATGAGAAGGGTTCAGGATCAAGGTAAGAGGCGCACCCCACTAAATAAGTGTTATCGAAATCCATCCTGGAGAGTGTAGAAAGCAATACGTTATCGATGGAGCCATGGAATGAGAAGGGTACAGGATCAAGGTAAGAGGCTCACCACACTAAATAAGTGTTATCGAAATCCATCCTGGAGAGTGT
>JXSR01S075186.1:8421-25103 GCA_000969725.1 Ophiothrix spiculata | reverse complement strand
AGTATGACAAACCATATGACCAAGTAGATTTTGACAAGCCCTACCCGAAAATTGCAGTATTGGAAGAGATAAAGGCACTGGAAGGTTTTTGTGGATAATTTATCGAATACTTTAAAGGCTCTGTCACACGTCACTGTATGGATCCCGGTATGGATCCCAAATGTATAAAACTTATGAAACCCTGTGGATCCCAAGTTTAGTGCCACCAAAAAGACTCATCTTTTTTTTGGCTTGCTCTCACTGAAAGACCTCCTATTTTAACAACTGACACTCAATGACCCCCTATTTTTTAAACTTTCATGCACTAAAACAACCTAAAGAACTTTGTCAGTCAAAAACCCACAATTTGCTTAATTTTATGTAATTTGTCGAAAATTAAGCAAAATTTGTCGAAAATTAAGCAAAAACATCGAAAATTTCACAAATTTTTGGCCATTTTGACCCGGGAAGATCTTACTTTTTGGTGATTTTTTTCCCAAAGACCCCTATGGCCTATTTTTTCACTTTGTCACTGAAAGACCCCCTGTTTTGACTCGATTTGTTACCAAAAGGCAAAAGACCCCTACTTCCAAGGTGTTTGGTGGCACACGTACGTCACTTCCATGTGAGTCCTCTTCCCCCCCCCGGCGTTTGTGGTCACCGTATGCTGTACGGAAAATAACGTACTTCTAACAAACACATAACAACAATGCACGTTAGGCGTACGTTTGGCTCTATAGGGTGTCGTCGATGTGTGACAGAGCCTTTATATAAATAAACTTAAACATGACCCATGTTATTGTCAACCATGTCATATGGCAAGTAGCTGCAAGTAATATGTTTTAAAGGGGCAATTCATGATCCACTTTTCACCCTCAGGCTCAAGGTCACCTCTATCAAATTAGAGTTTTTTAGCTTATAAGAATCCTCAAGTGGTATATGTTATGATCCCAAAACCATTCTTTCATATGTGCTTGCATTTTTGAGAAAAAGGAGAAAATGTGTCATTTCCTAATAATTGTCGGGGCCCCGACAGTAATTACAACACAGTAGTCTATGGGGATTTTCAAAATGCTGAAAAGCTTGTAACTTGGAAACGAACGGTCGGAATCAAGTGAAATTTTCAGTATATATTTATGTTGTACTCTTCTTTTTATTTAGCTAGAAAATAGACAACATCAAAATCATGAATTGCACCTTTAAGCTTAACATTTTAGCACATCTGTGACATCATATACACATGAATCTGCCTTGACATTTAGTTCAAACATCGATTGTTTCTTACGTTTGAAAGTTAAGTTCTTATACCAGGCCTGTCTTATACTATTGATTCATCTCAGACTTCTCAATGCTTCACTTTACCTTCACAAGAAATTCCAGACTATATTCATGAGCGATGAGCTCATTTATTGTCTTTGCTTTTTAAACGTGTTGGTTGACGGACGCACACCACTAAATTTAAATTATTTAGTGATGTGCGCCCTTAATGTTGGTTGTTTTGCACGAAAAAACTTCACAGACACATGAATGTTCAGAAAAATGAATGTTTAAGGTAAGGATTCAGAGTGATTTAACTGATTTAAACAGTGCTAAGCATAACAAAACGTCGATATGCCATTGGTGCAAGAGCAGCCTAAGCTAGTAAAAACAGAGTGGGATGGAAGTTTTAAACAATCATTGTTAACGATCATGATGTAACTTGTAAGCTTACGTCTTACCGTTGTTATCTGTAGCAAGCTCCATGAGAAGCAACATCACCAACTTAGATTGCTCGTAAAAACTTGCTGAGCTGTGCTGTGCTGAGCTCTTTTGTGCTCGGGTAGCTTTAAATTTAAAAAAAATAAAATTCTGTCGGATGCCGTTGTTGAATTTGCGTACGGTACTCATTCACTGTTCACGGACACGGACTGAAACCATAGTTTGATTTAGAGATCATGCTGTATGGACTTGCTGCCAAATTTTTCGAAATTGAGATTTTCAGGGTTTTCGCACGGCAATGATTGATGCATATCAATAGATTCTTGTAATGATGTGGAAATATTGCAAACACGCACACTACTAAAGTCAATCTCAGAAATAAGCTCCCCGTTTCGCGGGGTTTTTACTCATTAATGCATGTTGTCAAGTAGTACTCTGCGCCGTACGCGACACACTGCAATTCACGCAGTTGGATGTGATAGGTTGTTCCCGCGATCGTCACGCCAAGTTCTTGTCACTGGGGAAAATTGACCAGTCATAACGATCGTCGTGCGTCAGCTTTGTCAGGTGATTTAAATTCTGAATTACGCGTATGCACTGACTGCGTAGAAGCGCAATTGTTTGAATATTCTGGACGCGATTTTCAGGGAGCTTATTTATAAGATAGACTTTAACAAATGTAACTCTTATGTCACTCACATGTAATTGACCTACATATGCGTCATTAAAAAAGCGAATAGAGAAGGTCCGATTTTTGCCATCGGGCATCGTTAACATTTAGGTGTCAATTTCAAAATTTCAACTACCGGTATTTAAAAGTGTAGGTTCCGATCATATTCTCATCCCCAGGACTCAACTGGAAATAGTATATTTTTGTTGCCAAATAAAAGCCCATATTTAGGCCCTATTTAATTATTGTATATATCATGAACACTGATTATGGGACTGCTTATAGTTCCCTGGACCACCTGGTGGAAACAATAAAAGAAGCTATATCTATGTTGTAGAATGCTGTCAGAAAATTGATTTAAAAAGAAAAGGGGTGGGGGTTTTGGGGTGGGCTGCTCACACATAATGACAGGTTTTGTTTCCTGAATCTCACCGGTTCAAGGTTCTCTACACATTCTGTTCATATGTTCTGTGTCAAGATCCATTTTTTCACTATGAAGGAGCATTTTACAAAAAAGTGCTTCCATTTCATGAAATTTGGCTGTTACTATCAGATATGTCATGTATCAAGGATTTGAGACCCACTTTTTTTACTCAAAACTATTAATATAATTTAGGGATTAAAAATCAATTTTTTCTAATTAGACACAATTTTTTGCAAAAGAGTGAGCCCTCTAGAGGCCAATTTGAGCCCTCCATTATCTTTGATGGTAAGTATAAGGAATCTAAATGCAGGTTTGTCAACATTAGAAAGGTCCAAAAGCCTACTCACTTCACAAACTCGGCCCAAATCGGATGGGGTCCAGGGGCGCGGCAGGTTAAATCACATTGTGCAGTACAGGGTGTATCAAAAAGAAGTTTACAGATTTTGTTTTAAAGTGTTACCGGGTTGAAGGGGAAGCGGGTTAGTGTAGCGGTATTTCCCTCGCTTTGCACCACTGAGTCCCGGGTTCGATTCCTGGTCCCGGCGCTGTATGTGCATTTGGTTTTCAGTCCATACTCGCTTCTGCAGGTTTTTCTCCGGGTACTCCTGTCTTCCTCCTGCACCTAAAACTGACACTAGATTTGTCCAACATAGTCTGCCCCAACCAGGTTATGGGAAGCTGCAAAAAGGGTAAATATTACAATCTAAGTACCGATAGGATGATGTGCTCTTGAAAAAGGAAGCCAAACGCCTAAATGAAGTGAAGTGATTGTGACGATCTACCTGCAGCGAAAACACGAGCGGTTTGATCTTGATGGAAAATCGCTATACAAAAAAAACCAGATTATTATTATTATTGAAAAGTAAATAATAAATTCTGCATTCTGCAAATTAAATTTGAATCAACAATACATATAAACAGTTGTCTTTCCATAATAGAAAAAATAATGGATGTGTGACAATGATACAAAAATTATGGTGTACATTTTGTATTTTGTAAATTGTAAATAAAATCAGTTGTGCAAAGTTTGCATGGTTTAACACTTGTAATTTTGACTATAAGTAACTTTTTTTTCACTAACAAGAAAATCAAATAAAATGAAACTAATAAGTTATGACGTGTGAAGGCTAAATCTTATAAACTTTGGATATTGACCATTGTCTCCCATTTTTATCCCACTTTATTTACAAGGCTATTTCATAGTCCACACCAAAGAAAACAGCATTTCTGGATACTTAAATTGTGGCATCAGTAATGATTGCCAAACATTACTTGGCTTGACATCCTAAAGTTTCTTTCATTAAAGCCAAAAACATTCATGAGCTTATCAACATCATCTGATCAATGTTTAAAGGAAATTGCCACAAAAACTGTTATACTTTGGTAACAAGATCCCTAATCTGACAAACAGGTAATGTCAAAGTTCTTTAGTCTTTGTAAAAGAGGAAAAATCACAAGGATCATTTGTATTTTCATGACTTTTCACAACTGATTTTATTTTCACAACAATTTACAAAATTGATTATATATTTTGTATCATTTGTCACACCCAGCCTAGCTTATTTTATCTCTTATGGAAAGACAATTACCTATATTACTTTTAATTCAAAACAAATTTACCAAATGTATCATACTTTTTGAAATGGAGGTACATTTCTAACTGTAAACTTCCTTTTGATACACCCTGCACTTCATAAGAACCGGGGTTACTCACTTTGAGGTACACACCATGTGCCACCAAAACGACCCTGCTTTTTTGGCTCACTCTCACCGAAAGACCCCTTATTTTTACCAACTGTCACTCAATGACCCCCTATTTTTAAAACTTCCTTGCCACTAAATCAACCTTTGTCACTCAAAGATCCACCATTTTCCTAATTTAATGTATTTTTTCAAAAAGATTGCAAAATTTGTCAAAAAGTTTGCAAAAATCATCAGAAATCATCCATTTTGACCAAGAAAGACCCTACTTTTTGGTGAATTTTGCCTAAAGACCCCCATTATTTGCACCTTGTCACTGAAAGACCCCCTTTTTTATCCAATTTGTCACTGAAAGACCCCTTCTCAAGTTCCGAGGTGCTTGGTGGCACTCGTACATCACTTCCATATGTGAGTATCCCCCCTCTGGGATAAAAACATGTAGGTTTCACTATGTTACTAGTTTTCTCAGATCTCAACATATTTTGCTTGAAGCACTAAACTGTATAGTAAAATATTCTATTTCTGTTTGTTTCTGTAGCATTGTACAGTTTGGCGGCTGTGAAACCTTTAGGCCATCTTGATGTGACGGTTTCTAGAGACATTGAGATCTTTGTCCTGGGGGATGAGTTATACTTTGTATCCACCAATGGCACCACGGATTATGCACAGGATCAAATTAAGATTTTCACTTGGGTAAGTTGGTCAGATAATGACATACAACTAGAGACATTGAGATCTTTGTCTTGGGGGATGTGTTATACTTTGTATCCACCAATGGCACCATGGATTATGCACAGGATCAAATCAAGATTTTCACTTGGGTAAGTTGGACAGATAATGACACGCATCAAGTATGAAATGAAGATAGAAATCAAGAAAGATTATTTTAGGCTGATAGCTGTCAGGGCACATACATGTGCAAATATACTCTTGAAGAGGTTATACACAGTAAGGGAAGAAGAAGAAAATAATCTAAGAAAGCTTCTAATGATTTGCCCTTTATCATTGTTGGGGTCCAAGATCTTTATTTAATCAGTTATAATCTATCCTGAGTAAGCCTGGAGGAGCAGCCAGGGCAAAACCTGTAGAAAGGTGTATGGACTGGCAACCAAGTGCACATACAGTGCTGGAACCAGGAATCGAACCCAGGACTCATTGGTGCAAATAGAGAGAAGTACCGCTATGGTAACCCGTTTCCCCATCAAACTATAGGCTAACAGTTATGCCTTTTTTCAGGGTAGCCAGGGGAACAGGGCAGGGGAAGAAATGTAATACATATCCAAAGGACCACAAGCTATATAGCCTGCATCCGCAGCATACATCTCAAACTTGCAACCCTTGACATGACTTCTTGCACACTAGTAGGCAACATAAAGAAGCTTCATGCTAAGTCTGAATCTCTGAGAAAATTTTTTGAAGGTTAATTGTTTAGGCAAATGTTAAATTTTCTACTCTTCAATGACATTAATTATTATGTGTAGCAATAATTGTTTTCAGGACATTATTGTATACAATAAGAGATTTATGTTATTTTTATCTTAATTTTATAGGATAGCGCCTGTAGTTTTAATGGGTCATGTGACCTGACTCTGATACAGACGATTGAAGTGGGCAATATCTATGATGCAGAACCAATAGACATAGATGGGACTATCTACCTGGTTGTAGCTGTCTATGATGGTGATGATGCAAGTGGTAATTAAATGTAATCTTGAAATATTTTGTTTTGAGAGCTGTTTTCAAAACAAAATATTTCAGTTGGGGTTAGTGTAATAAATTTTACTTTGTCTGTCCTCATTTCTGATGAATAGCAGTCAAGTTAGCTCAATCGGTAAGACGCTCGCTTGCGGTGCGGAAGGTCCCTAGTTCAAACCCCGCTGGTGCCAAAAATTTGAGTGTGCTTGTATTTCCCTTAGAAAAGGAACTAACTGCTAACTTGTGGAAACCCGTACAAAGTCAGGGAGCTGATCCGGGCAGCGATGGAGCATATGTGGGCTGATCAAGGTTCAGCGCCCCTGGAGGTTGCCGCAGAAACTGAAATGATGCTTGGTGTGGAATGGAGCTTATACTTGAGCCACAGTGGTCAGCGCACACCTGTAAAGTGTGCAGATGCCGTGTGGAATTACAGATCTTGGTGGCATAGCGCACTATAAATCCCCAGTATTTATTTATTTTATTTTATATATGCCATATGCGGCATCAGCACAGCCTGTTTGTAAAATCGAATTGAATAGTTAATAAAAGCTTTCCTGGCTAAGGCATCAACAATTTGATAATTCTTTTGAATGTGTCAGAGATTTATAGCGAAAATGTTTTCCCTAGACTCAACTTTAAAATAAATCGGGTTGCATGGATAAAAGAGTATTGATTTATTGTTTTCTATTTTCAGCTTACAGTAGGATTTACAAGTTTGATGAATCGAGACAGGAGTTTTACTTCATCCAGCGGTTGAACCAAGGCCATACATTAACTAGTACAGAGATTGAAGGAGTGCAGACACTCATGATTGGCGGTTCATCATATGAAACGGATGAAGATGGCTTAGAGCAACAAATGTCTGCAGGCTATTTCTGGCTAGGTGAGTCTCTGACCAGGGGGCACTCACATATGGAAGTGACATACGAGTGCCAACGTGCACCACGGAAGTAGGGGTATTTTGGTGACAAATTATGTCAAAAAAGGGGGGTCTTTCAGGGACAAAGTGCAAAAAAATGGAGTCTTTGGGCAAAATTCACCAAAATGTAGGGTCTTTCCAGGTTAAAATGGCCAAAACTTGCAAAATTTCAACAAATTGTTCAAAATTGTCCATGATTTTCGCGAATTTTTTTTGTAAAATGTTTGAAAAATTAAATTAAATTAAGAAAATGGTGGGTCTTTGAGTGACAAAGGTTGTTTTAGTGACAAGAAAGTTTAAAAAATAGGAGGTCATTGAATGGCAGTTGGTAAAATTAGAGGGTCTTTCTGTGAAAGCGGGTCTTTTTGATGGCACATAGTGCAAACCTCAAAGTTTAGTGCCCCTCCCCCAGGTCTCTGAGAGGAAGAGTCGTCTACAGTTTATTTTGTTTTGTCAGTTTCCCTAGACAGGGCAGACTACACAAGCAGCTATACTCCATAAAATGCAAGAACAAATATTTGCACCCCGTTTCAATTAGATATCAAAATGTCAAAATATTTGTATTTTAACATCAATCCTTCATTTTCTCCAACAGGTGGCCATTTTGATGAATTTGTCAGTTTTGAAACCTATAATGTGATGGACATTCACCCGTTTGTAATTCACAGTCGCTTCTACATAGCTGTGGCTAACTATGCTGAAATAGACGGAAACGTCAACATCAACTCACAAATCCTGGTATACAACAACCATCTTGTGTCCTTGGAGCATTTTCAATATTTGCCAACTGAGGGCGCTCGAGACTTTGAATATTTAGGGTTTGGAGACGGTCGACATCGAGAACATTTCCTAGCTGTTGTGAATAACCCAGACAATGGTACGTTTTCTAGAAAACGTTCATTGGAACAGTAAAATAAGAAATAAAGAAGCCTTAAAGCTTTTCTTTGGAAACATTCTTTAGGACTGTAAAATTAAAGCCTTGATAGCAAATTATGTAAAGGTTTTCACACAGACCTACAGACACTCACATTTGGGTTGATCTGATATTGATGATAGTCTGGTAGATCTGGAGCTATCTAGTGTGAATTTTCTATAGTGTAAATTAGCTATAGTATACAACATTATGCAATGTCTTAGCAATGCAATTCTGAATGCAGCTTTAGTGTAGTGAAGTGAAATAATTGAACTCATACTAATACTACCCAAGTATGTCACTACAATTAATATTATTCATATTATTTTCCTAAGAACTACTTTAAAAAGCTAATCTAAATGCCAATTTATTGAACTTTTAACAATCCTGATGATCCCATATCAGTTGATAAATGCCAAACTATTATACCCTATCTGTGTTTGCCCGCCTTCTGAATAAGTCATAATTCCCTCAACAGGCTAGAATGTTGAAGAGAATTCAATTAATCCACTCTCAAAGAATCTGGTGAACCAAGATTCTCATTGGTAGATTAATACATATTCCCTCAAATATTCAAGTGATGCAAATTAATTTACCAGAATCTACAATTGTCACAAAATGTTTTTTCAAATTTTTTAATCCAACTCTCAGATAGATTCTTGTAAAACTCCATAGCTATTTGAAATTGAATTGCTCAACAGTATGTTCCCAATGTGTAGTCTAGCTTTGTTTTCATATTTTTTCAGATAAAGAGTATTCCTCAGTGATTTACAAATACAACTACGGTGAATTTGTACCATTCCAATGCATCGTCACATCAGGGGCTGAGAGATGGCACTCAATAATAGACGGTGAAACTGGCAACTTTGTTCTCTTAGCCCTAGCAACCAATCAAGGTGTGGAGTTCTATGAGTACGATGGCTGGTGGTTCAGGACGACGTCATATCAGTATAGAGGGCAGTCGCTTACGGCATCAAGTTACGGTTTTGTGTCGTTTCTGTGGAATAACACCTGCATGCTTGGAGTAGCTGAAGGAACACGGGCAAAGTAAGGATGGTCTGTGTGTGTCTGTTACGGTGGTGTCAGGGTAGCTGTTGTTGCGGCACACAACGTTGCAGCGCAGAACCAAACATTTGTAATTTTGAGTTGTCGTAATGTAGCACGACACATTTGCATATTGCCGCAATAGTCTGTTGCAAGAAAAGCCAAATTTATTCCAACTCAAAATATTGTGTCGTTGCAACCATCACGACAGGTTAATTGATATATCGACTTGTTGTGCTTGCCGCACAATTACGACAAGGACGAGTTTCCGCACTTGAAATTTTTGACGTCACGCTGGACGTACGACTACACAACAGGCAAAATCAGACCATTTTGATTTTATACACAAGGTTCGAGTCTCTGTCCGGCCAGGATTTTTTTCAAATAAAATGAAATCCTGGCCTGTTTGTGATTTGTCTGTTTGTTATTAATGTTCTAGCATACGATGCGTATTTCTCCTTTCCCTTATTTCAATATTTTTCAATAATTTGATACAAAAATTTCAAAAAGTTGAAAAAATAAATTGAAGCAATCGGACCATGCTCCTTTATTGAGTCTACACAATCTGTGTTATATGCAAGAAATCTAAAAATGCCTTGTTGTAGTGCAATATGGGATAATTCATTGTACTTCCCTCCACACATATGTGACTGTCCATCTCAAATGAGCCGTAAATGCAGCAGACTTCATTTTGCGCGACAGGTGAAAATACAGTCAAGATCGTAACTTGCCGAAATTGATTATTTTTGACAGATTTACTATCCTTCTGCTTACTTCAAAACACCAGCAAAGTTTCATTTCAAGAAAATGATCGGAAATATGAAATTTATCTGTATGTTTAAGGACAATCAACAGAAAATATCTCAGTTTATCTCAGTTATACATTTTACTCCCTGCCAACCTTTGGACCATAACTTGACTTCTGGAAATCAAGTGAAGTTAATTGAGGTGCCACTTTAATCCTTATAACATGGTCTTTGTAAATATTTAAAAAAGAGAAAATGACAAAAGGCTGCATTTACAACAGATTTGGGATGGACGGTCGCATAATTGTCACATGAACCCTGACTTAAACACAAACAGCATGTTACAAATCAAAAGAACTTTTCTCTTGCAGATACAACATTTTTGAGTTGAACTTCGCCATATACAGTCCTTTAAAACATTCACATTTAGACCTAGAGGATAAATGCCATAAACAGCAGCAGCGGTTTCATGACCTGAACCTGGAGCAGGAGAGGATGAGAAATGAATCTAAGAATCTTCTTTATCGACACTCAGAACAAGAGCAAGTTCTGTCTGGGAGTATCGTCATTATAACGGATGTGCCAGTGCAGAATTTGGAAGTGTTGAAATGTGAGTGCACAATTCATGATTATCTGGTCTTTGTACAATGTACATCACAAGAAATATGATGCATGTGTGTATTCCATCGATGAGTAGAAAGATTTAAAATTATAGTTGTTGGATTTAATTTATGAACGCGTGTCTGTGACAAATACGCAATTGTCTCTCACGTTGAGCGTACATTTTCATATTGAGAGAGGGGGCTGAGCCCTCCATATTTCAAGTGGGGGGGGGGGGGCAAAAGTATATTTTTGCCCCAACCCCAAAACAAATATCATCATACATATTCATATAACCCCACAAAAAAGCATAAAATGCAGTACCCTATACCTTCGACCCCCACGAGGGCTTTTTAATGGTATTTTTTTTCTCTTTTTCACACTTGTGTCCTTAGGTCAATGGGTATTTAATATAGTATTTTGCCCCAGGAAATGGCCTCTCCTGTCGTTCAAAGTGTGTAGAAGCTCTGGCTTTGCTGGGCTTTGCCCCCTCGACCCCTACTGGGGCTTTGCCCCTGGACCCCACCTAAGCCTATATGGTTGCATCAAGTGAAATTTTCAGAATACATTCATATTGTTCTCTTCTTTTAATTTACCTAGAGAAGAGGCGAGGTTTTGTAACATCAAAATCATGAAGTGCACCTTTAATTATAATATGTCTTTGTTTACAGCTTCCCCCTCCCTCGCCCATGTTGTTGGAAGATTTAGAGTGAATACCATATTCCTTTATTGTTGGCCAAACTTATGAAGAAACTTTACAAATGTCAATGGTTATCCTGGTGCCAATTTTGAGCTAGAGAAAGAATCCTGTTCCTTGAAAGATGAAATATTCCATTCATTTCAGCTATATGTCTGGAATAGCTGTAAATTCATCTTTCATATTGGTGTTTCGACTGGTGGCCCGTGTGCCAGATCCAGCCTGCAAGTTCATTTTGTTTGGTCCATGAAATTTCATTCAGCCAGCGAAGAGCTACTGCTGTAAAAACATCAAAGCAATTAAGTTATATTTTACTTCCTGTAAATATCTACTTTTAAGAGAAATTGGCATATTTTGTTTAATTTTGTAAATTGTATCAAAAGTATTACCGAATTGCATTCCAAAAATGCAAAATCTGCTAGCTTCTGGGTATGGATCACCACAATGTGCACTGTCTATAAATCGCTACAGCTGTGATCCCTCCTGGTAAAAACTAAGATGCATCTGGCCTGTATGGCACACAAGATTATTTTTAAACAATAAAGCTGGCCCATGCAAGAAAAATGTTGACAACTCCTGACATAGGATCATACACAATTATATGTTACTCTTTACTAACTCTGTTATCATTGTGTCATACAGTGAAGGTGGAACAAGGAATGGTGCTAGATGAAGAAGGAGAGGAGAAGCTGGCTGCCATCAAAAAGCTTCATAACAACCACACAATCATAGTAAATGAGCTGGACACCACATGGAGTAATGACACAATGAAAACATATGGGGATCAAATTGTCACAGGTAAAATTGTGTCTGTAAAAGAGTGTTTGTAAATCCTGTGGGGTTGGAAAATATAGGGAGGGTGAAAACAATTTAGGCTCCCCAAAGGGGGATTAAACATTTGTTGATAAGGTGGGCGAACCAAAATGATTCATAATTATATCTGATGTGAAAGTGTTTAAAATGCTCACAAAATTTAACTCACTAATAACTTACAAATGACTTGCACAACAGCTGTTCATATATACTTGTTTAGTTACCGAGAATTTAGTAAGTCGAGAGCCATATCACATGAATATGTATGAACATTGTTGATTCATGGCTGCCAACGGACGATATTACCAGAATTCTGATTGGTTGAAAGTACAATCTTTGAATAATTCTCCTTACTATCATTGGAGAAATGACAACTTGGTCAATGTTAACAAACTTAACTTTTTGACCAGCCTTCCCCTGACACTAAATTAACTATGAATGCTCCCTAAGCTGCGCATATGGTTGAGTGCAGGGGTTACGATATAGACAGGTGGTATGGGTGGGTGTATGCGGCCCTTAAGACTCCCTTTTCATACCTTGTCTGCGCTCTCTATATTCCCATTTCAAGCACAACCTTTGTCACAAACCCCATTTTGAAATCTGTTTTAGTTCACAAGCCCTTTTTTGGAAATTTCGTTCTCAAGACCCAATTAAAGGTTTTTTTTGCTTCTATAACTCAATTGACCAGTAAGAGTTAGTTCATTAAGGGTGTAAGCCACTTAAGTTCTCTAAACCACCTTTTCAGAATCAATCTTCAGTTCCCTAGACCCTCGTTTCAGAAATTTTGGCTGCACATCCTTACCAGAACTAAATAAACAAAATTGACCATGATTATCATTATTATATTTTTTTCTTTTTAGCTGAGAAAACTTGGAAGTCAATAACAGTAACAGATGATTTAACTGCAGGCTATATAAGCATAACAACTGGTTATATCAATGAAGATATTAGTATTGAAGACTTGGATACAAACACGGCTAGGACAGACCGGACACAGGTATGACTCATATGCACATGGAAATGATGATGTTAATACCCTTCCAATAATGATGATTCTCACAAAATATTAGGAGTAGAAGTTCTAAAAATGGGCAACTTACTGATCCCATTCTGTGAACAATTTGGCAAAAAAGTTCCAGCCCAGCAGTAAGTGCAAGGCGAGATTACTTATCACTTCACTACGGGCTCCTTTGGAGAGTCGCTAACAAGCTTATTCTTAAGCCAGGGGATTATTACCCTATGGCTTCCGACTTTTTGCGCCTGGTGGGGTAGAAATATTGAGACCCAGGCGACGATATTTTTCCCTACTACAGTGCCCGTTTTGCCGTTTTTTGTATCTAGTATGAGTCAAAATTTGTAAGAAAAATGATTGGACATAGGCATTGTTTAAAAAACAATACATATTAATCAGAAGATAATCAAAATATTTTCTCTTTTATTGATCATTTCCAAATCAAAATTAGTATCAAATTCCAGAAATGGCTCCTGGTTCTCCGTAAATCTCAAGGACCAGGAGCTGCTTTTTGCGGATTTTTGGCTCCTGGTCCATGTCAGCTTAAGAAAAAGCTTGGTCAGTAACACTACATATTATTTAAAATGTCTATCAAATTTGTATTTAAGTATCATGAAATACTGCAAACTCAAATGTTCCACCATTTTTCAATTTTGGAAGCTGATACAGTTTATCATTAAGAACAAAAAGATCAATTTCAGTAAAATCTTAGGTTTTGAAGAAAAAAAATGAAATTTGTAATAATCCTTTCATTTTCAGACATTTACAGATGCCATTACATTTGATGCTGGTGTTGATATGCAGAGCAATCTTGATGTGTCGGGCTATATAGATGGCGACATCTACTCAGAAAATCTTGTCATGCTCTCTCACAACCATACCATTGTCAGTCACAAACGGTTCATGGGTGGTTTGAATATTACTGGTAAGTAAATGTTATGTATAAACTGATATATATACAAACTTATACTGCATTAAATAATTATTATGAGATTTACGTATATGAAGATTTTGATTAATCCAGGTAAAGGTTGAGTAATAGAATTAAATGTATTAAAACGTCGCCACTCAATTAAATGCAAGTCCAGAAGACTAGATTTAATTCTATTACTTTAATGATAATGAGATTTATGAAGCACCTTTTTCTAATGTAGACAAGGCCCTAAAAGTGACAAAAGAAGGAAGGGGAAAACTACAGTTTAGGATACAGATATGACTTCAAATGATTTTTAAAAGTAGAAATGTGCTCAAGTCCACGGATGTTGACAGGCAATTCATTCCACAGATAAGGACCTGCTACTGAGAGGGCATGATCACCATGTTGTTCATTGTGGTAAAACTAATAGCTGAATTCATACTCCAAATGCAACCGTTTTGATCATAAACATTTCCAATAATTTTCTCTTCATACAACCAACACAACCAACACAATTGGAATCGCACTTAAAACACAAATTGATGCGGCAACAAACGATAAGAAAACACAATGAAAGTTTCCACTTATCTAAACTCAATTTGCATTGATGCTATGGGCAAGATAAAATTGATTGCACAATGAAAACAAAAATCCAGGGTAAGGTGTGCATTTACAAACAATGAGGCCCTGCACCCTGGGTTTTTGTCTACATTGTCCAATATATTTTTAATTTGCCTATTGATAGTAGTATTGCATTTTGACAAACCAAATGAGCACATGCTCCTAAGTTTGTGTTGAGTGTGAATTATAAGCTTTATTCTGATTTTACACTATTGTGGCTCTTTAGTTCTGTTGCTTTCTAAAGTTTTGTCATCTGTTTTGTTTTGGTGTTCCCAAATAGATTAAGTGCCGAGGCTGGTCGAGCGACAACAATTTTGTCACTTTGCAGGTAGAATTAATTTCAATTTTTTTTCCACTTTGTGGTTTTCCCTAGCATAATTGATATATTGGTTTGTCATACCATAGGGATCAAAAATTAAATGAATTTGGTCAGTCACAATTGAAAAAATTAGAAAAATTTATGTTTTTTGCCTCATTTAACAAATTTTAAAAATCAGCAAAAATTCACAAATGACAATATCGGAATGGCTGATTAAGTCACAAAATAAAATCAAAGGTAATTTTTAAATTATCATTTGTAGCCTCTTGAGAAAGAAAATGGCAAAAAAGGGCCTGTAAAAAGTATGTTTTCTTGAAAAAAAGGTGATATTTGGGAAAAAAATCAACATTACCAATTTTGTTCCTTGTGATATTCCTTTTTATCTTCCTAAATGAATTTGTCAAATAGTTTTAGTACAAATTAAAATAAAATTGCCACAAGTGAAGTATAGCCCCTTCATTAAAGAGATTGCTATTGTTTTTGTTATTTATGATAATTTAGGAAATTTACAAGTAGATGGTACATTAGATGGAATCAGCATCTCAAAGGACGCCATATTACTTGTGCATAGCAACCAGACTTATACAGGCAGCTTGACCTTCCATGAGGAACTTTGCCATGAGAATGATATTACTATTGATGGTCTGGTAGATGGCGTTGATTTGTCAGAATTGAAAGAAAACGCGGTATTTCACACCGGTGCTTTCACCATAACAGGTAAATGTCAAACTTGACTTCTGACTTTGCTGTAAAGTGTTTCACACTGGCTCAGGGCCCTGTCACTGCTATACTTCTCCAACATAAAATATGAGCGCTTTCAGTTCGGGGTCGATTTCACTAACGTTAAAATGCATCGTTAACCCATTGTAAGCCAAAACCCATCGTTAGCTACAACCACCTATTGACCCCACGCAACGTTAACAAAGGATTAGATTTTTCCAATGTAGAATTCATATACCTTACGATACGGTGAACACATACGAAGGGTTTTTGCGTCTTTGTGAAGTCCATTTGTATTTATTACGAGCTACGATGCACCGTAAATGTTAGTGAAATCAACCCCAGGTCCATGATTTGATTGATAGATAAGATGGGCGGTATTCTAGTCACCTATTCAATAGAAGACTGCGTTTCTGCGCATGCTTACAGATTTGACTGACATAATGCTTCCTGAATGTTACCATGCTACCTTAAAGGGGCAATTCATGATCAACTTTTCATCCTCAAGGTCACCTCTATCAAAATTGTGTTTTTTAGCTAGGACAAATCCTTGACTGGTATATATTACGATCCCCAAACCATTCTTTCAAATGTGCTTGCATTTCTGAGAAAAGTGAGAAAATGACACTTCTAATTACTGTCGGGGCCCCGACAGTAATTACAGCACAGCAGCCTATGGAGATTTTTAAAATACTGAAAAGCTCATAACTTGAAAACGAAATGGACGGAATCAAGTGAAATTTTCATCATACATTTATGTTGTACTCTTCTTTCTATTTAGCTAGAAAACAGGCGAGGTTATTGTCACATCAGAATCATGAATTGCACCTTTAATTACTATCAATTATGGTAAAAACAGGCTTCATGCTAAAGCAATCAAGAAACATTTCCCATATATATAAAGACTCGCTGACTGGCTGCTTTTCCAAACTTATGTACAAGCTTCTGAATGAGCTCAGTTCCAATACATTGATAGGTGCCTTGTTATGAGTAGGCATGGTCTAATAATATTTATTCAAATCACTTGCAATTTACAAACATGTGAAAAATGTACAATGTCATACACAAAAAAATCACAAAACAATTTGACTGAAACAATCTTAATTTTAACAATAATGCAAGTAATTTAGGAGAAATGAATGGGTTTACTAAAACCCAAAACACGCAAGTGCTCACTTATCCTGTACATTAAAAT
>JXSR01S075183.1:62270-73991 GCA_000969725.1 Ophiothrix spiculata | reverse complement strand
AAGAATTTGAACTGGAATGACTCCATACTATAAAAGTTCAAATAAGTTTGTAGATTTTTAGATCTTAGGAATGATTTTTGTCACACAATTTATATTGATTTAAGAGGAGGAAAACATTTCAATAGATTAATGAACTTCATTTTTTTTCCAGTTTTTTGTGCAATTTATTTTTAAATCCACATTGCTCTCTGCTCTGTAGCAAGAATCAGTGATGAATATTTTTAACAAAATAAATTTGGCTTTTATTTTTTAAAAGTCTAAGTAGCCAATCAGGTTCGGGATGTAAAGTAGACATATTTGGGCAGATTTGTAAAATGCTGTTTTGTGATCTTAATCATGTTGACAATTATATTCAGTTCTCTCACTTTGGTTATTCTAAAAATATTATTATTTAATTGTAAACAATACCTTTACATTTTTTCTTGCAAAGGTTGATATTTAACTATTTCAGGCAAAATTTAAAAAGATTCGCACATTTTGTTGGCATCTTCCAAGAGAATTTGAACTGGAATGACTCCATACTATTAAGTCCAAGATCATATAAATTTGTAGATTTTTTTTTGCAAGAGATCTTAGGAATGATTTTTGTCCCAAAATTTATATTGATTTAAGAGGAGGGAAACATTTCAATAGATTTTTCCAGTTTTGTGTGCAATTTATTTTTAAATCCACAATGCTCTTCACTCTGTAGCAAGAATCAGTGGTGGATACTTCTAACAAAATAAGTTTGGGTTGGATTTTTTTAAAAGTCTAAGTAGCCCCTCAAGGAAATATATATTGAATATTCATATGCACTCGCATCATAGGCCTATGTGACCTTAATAAATTATCATATCTATTGCATTACAAAAAGAATTTAACAAGAACAATTAGTTTTATAATCAGTGATGACAGGTTTTGTAAAATATGACCCCGCTGGAAATCATATTTGTTTCCAAAATGCAATCAGATGATTTTTAAGCCTTAAAAAAATTCACTTCCAAAAATTTAAATTTGAGATCAGTATAAAATATCATTTCCAATATAAATTTCAGACAAAATTTGAACTTTGTTTTAAAAGTACACCATGAAACATAAATGAATGACATTAATAATATAATGCATCTAATGTGGTGTCGTTGACAGCCATTTTCATGCATATTGTTCCACTTTAATGCGTCACATTGATTTTATGACTCAATTCATCTGCTTTCTGTGAAATTTGAAATTTCTACGAGGACAGGATGAGGCAAGTTTTAGAGGTAGTTTTTATTTTCTTAATTATCACGTCAAACCCAAATGTGTGGAAGATAATGGGAGGAAACGATGCGTTAGGAATGTGGATTTTATTCTTTTAACTCATTATGACTAGGTAAATGGATTGCTCATCCTTTTAATCACGTTAGATTGTTTGTAAATGGGGTTATTGGCCATGAATTGAATATAACATCTTCTTAAAATTAGTTATCTTACCAGAATATCAGAAGCGAGCTTGAAAATGGGCAACAGAGGTAAATTTAAGCTATGAGATGTAACTTACCCAATTTCAAGTACATTTAAATTTTTTTCTGCAAAGGTATCGGTGTACTCATATCTCAGCTGCTACCACTTGAAAGTTGTTATGATACAGTTTTTCTTAGCATATATCTGGATTTGAGGGTGTTTTTGTTCACTTTAAATCACCTGAAAATCAGAAAATTGTCCACTCTTAGACGTATGTTTTGTTGAAACATTTGCATAGAAGTGATCTCACATCTAGTTGGTTAAATAAAATGTGTTTATGGTCTAACATATTTAGAAAAGGCCTATGAAACAAACAAGGCAAATCAAAACTTATGATGTGAGACATTCTTTCATAGGTGTGCTATACCCATTTGTTTGGAAGAAAGAATATTTTAACTATATCTGGGAAAGGTTGTATTTGACATGCAAAATAGCTTAAGCTGATTTTGTTAACAAATTGATATCACTGTAAATAAAGCGATCATAATGAAACATCAAGTCACAATTCATTCACCAATGTTTGATCAGATCATATGATATCATACCTCATTCCAACATCTTCGCACAAAGCTCTACATGCAATCAACACAAGTCAAATTTGTAATGCTACTATTACAAAACTTATTTATCTCATAACTAAAAACAATTCTATATTGAAATCGCTTCAGGCTATCTATCGGTTGACAATTTATAATTATTTCTGTGTTCGTAATGTTTCAGGCTGGCTAGCGGCAGAGAATCCTAGTCGAATTGAGATGGGTGAATATAGCTCAAGGACTGTTTGATCTCATCATGTTTGTCTGGGCTACATCTATCTATAGAGCACAAATATTAATATCTATATTTTTCTTTTACTTAAATATTCGAAATGTTTTGTATTATACGTGCTATGCATAATTTGAAATTTGGATAAAATGATGCAAGATACTTATTTTTCAAAACCTTAAAATATTAAAGCAGTTAACACAAAAAATGTTATGCAATAAAGATAGACAATTTTAAGGAAAAACATTTTTAATGCTATCTGTGGAGGATAGACAAAGGTTTATTGCTATTTAGTAAAGAGGAAATATAGGTTATTACTATCTACTGAAGAAACACTATGTTTAAATACTATCATCCTAAGGTACACAATGTTTTTAATGGTTCCACTGAAGATAGTCAAGGCTTTATTGCTTATAACTTGAAATATACAATTTTAATGCTATCTTCCGGGGAAACTATTTTTTTTAATGATATTTGTCTAATATACACAATGATGCAAGTTATTCAGTAAAGATATATAGATAATTTTAAATATATCTGCTGAAGATACACAATTTTGAATGCTTTCTTCAGAAGATAGAGCATGGTTTACTGCTAGCTAGTGAAGAGGAAATTGAATTAATACTATCTACTGAAGATAAACAATGTTTAAATGGTTCTCTTGAAGATACTCAAGGGTTATGCTTTTAACTGAAGCTAGACAAAATTAATGCCATCTTATGAGAATAAAAAATATTTCAATGATATCTGCCTAATATATGCAATGTGTTATTGTAGCTATGGAAGATGGACAATAATATATCCCATAAAGATAGACAATGTTTTAATGCTATATATCTACAGAAAATAAATAAAGGGTTATTGCTATCTACCAAAGAGAGACCAAGTTTTATTGATAATTACTAAAGAGAAAAAAATGTTTTAATGCTATCAACTGAAGATACACAATGTTGAAATGGTTCTTCTGAAGATACTTGAGGTTTATAGCTTTCAATGCTGTCTTTTAAAGATACAAAATATTTTAATAATATATGCTATATATATGCTATGTTTTATGGTATGTACTAAAGAGGACAATTTTAATGATGTCTGACTGAAGATAGATAATGTTTTAATGCTATCTATCGAAGATAACCAATGTGTTATTGGTGTCCACTAAATATAAAGAAAGTTTTATTGATATTTACTGAAGAGGAAAAATGTTATCTACTGAAGATACAAAATTATTTTAAGCTGTATATATAAGATTATAATGAAGGTAGAAATGTCACCCCCTGCCATATCCCATATCTCCTCCTTACTACCCTTACTCACTAATCGGCAGTCATTTTTTATTTTCCATATTCGCTCCAATCTATCAAGTGCTTGTTCAGTACTACAAATACTTCGACATTTCCTGTACCAGTGTACATAGTTACTGTATGGCTCCAGTAATTACACACAAAACAAATAACCAGGGTTTCATATTTCCACAAGAAAATATCTGGAAGCTAACATTCAATATTCTAATCTAGGTTTTTATTAAGATGACATATTGTGGAGTTACTCAATGTGTGTTTAAAACTGGTAACATATTTTCCTTTTTTTTTTCTTCAAATCAGAATCCACATTTATGATAGGTGTACAAAATTGTGATGAAAATGTATGATTTTTACTTAAAAGTATGTTCTACAATTTCACTTTATCAAACAGATTTAAAATTTTGCAAACAACTGACAAAATCTTGCAAATATCAAACTTTCTTAAAATATGTATTTTGGGGGTTTACGAAATAATCAGCATATTATCAATTAAAAAATAAGAATAAAATGAAACATTGAAAATGTGATGACTCACACCGAAAAGGGGGATTGCGACAGAACACTTTTCAAGATACTGGTGAAAATAGGTAGCAAAAAATAAAGAAAATAATAGGAATTTCCAGCAGATTTTCTGTTGTAAAATATGAATGCCTTGATCAATTTCAACAAATAAGGTGTCATTTTAAAGCTTAGAAAATGCTGTAACAGATGAAATGATAAACTCAAAATTGATATCATCTGCAAAGTCCCCCTTTTGGGGTGAGTCATCACAAATAAAAAAATATTATTTAGATCATTGAATGGTTCAAAGACACAGCATTGCGATTATGAAATCAACAGCACTGATGTTTATTTAAAGAATTGTCAGATTTACTGCTGGGCAACTGAGATTAAAATAATGTGCAGTCATGGAAATGCTGCTAGCATGCATGAAACTGATTTGAGATTATTAAAATCTTAAGGTAGGGACAAAATTGAGATTATTAAAATCTTAGGTAGAGAAAAATTAAATGAAGTGAAAATGAAATAAATCATATGAAATGTATACACACAGAGATAAAATTTGCATATAAATTAAAAGCGATCTTCAAATTGGCAAAAACTTGTCTCGGTTTATGACATCTCAACGTGATGTTTGACAGTGATCTTAGTCATCCATGTTTGGTAGACTATGGGGAGACAGATGGGTACTGTAGGGTTTTTTTTTTAATTTTTTTTTTTTTGGAAAATTTAGAAAACTTGTATTTGATAAGCAAATAAGGCTGACAGCATGAAGTAGTTGTGTTGGTTTCTGTGCAAACATTAAATATATTTCTCCATATGTTTGGCCAATTTCACATTTCTTCAAAAGCAAGAACACTCCTTGATGTATGTTCAGTTCAAGAGAAAAAATGGGGAAAAAAAACCATTAATATGATGGTAATTATTTCAATGAAAAGTTTTGCCGCAGGATTTCAGGATTTGAATTAGATCGCAATCTAAGGCAATTCATTGTAAAATTGTAATTTTATTCCTTCAAGAAAAAAAAGAGAAATAGAAACAAGAATAAAATTTGTCAAATGAATTCAAATGAAGGAGACAATTAGCTGAATCATATGTTTTGAGGCTATTTCATGATTTGCATTCCAGTGTAAATGGAATCAAATAATGCTAATAGCATGCAAAATAAGCAGGATTCATGTGTCATCAGACTCAGGGCCTAGATCTATGTCGCTTCTTCCTTAAAGACATATTGCAAGATATTTGAGATATAACAACCTTTTCCTTCTTAAATCATTTTTTTTAAATTGGTTTAGTTTTTATATCTTTCCAGATTATTATATTGTTTTCTAATATCAGAACTTTTGGACTGAATAAACTTTATCTCCTTTCTAAATTGTAAAGTGATGGCATAGGTTTAGTACAGGGGTTCTCAATTAAATTCATAGGCAGGCCATTAATATAAGGACAAATGCCAGTTCAAAAATACATCTTGGAGGGCCAAATTAAGACCTTTTTCAATGCTTTTCCTATATACTTTTGTATTCTAGAGGCGATTGAAGGGCCGAGTAAAAGTAGTTCGCGGGCCGGATTTGGCCCGTGGGCCGCTATTTGAGAAGGTCTGGTTTAGTATTTGGTTCAAAATAAGGGTTAGGTATCAGGTTAGGGTTAGAATTGGGATATTTTTTTGGAGTATGGATTAGGTTGGTTACTAGCATGTGTGTGGCCTAGCTATAATTTTTCCAATGACAATTACAAAATTGTTTAAAGAATGAATATTTCCCCCTCTTAGCCGAATACATTTACAAGAAATATGATAATATTGCTTGGACATAAGTAATATATTTGAACAATTTGATGAGATAAATGGAATGTGATATTCGTCATTTTACAAGTTTTAGGGTAAAACCTGGAGGAGGGCAAATCCAATTAATATGTTTAACTTAAGACGCCATAATCCTCTATCTTATCTTTTCTTAAGATTTAAATCAGAATGAGTCACATTTATAACTTCTGTCTGATATCACTAAGTAAATATAGGTTAATGTGGATTTAGCAAATATATATGATTTATTTATTTTGCAAAAATCCAATCTTTGACTAGTATCTGTACAAATCTGAAACCTGCAAATTTCTTTACAGTCTTGAAAAAGTGTGTCATTTTCTAAATAAGATAATCGTTGAAAAAGCTTGAAAAAGTGTGTCATTTTCTAAATAAGATAATCCTTCAAGAGTAATTATATCAGAGCTAATGGAGACTGTTATAAACTTGATAAGCTCCTCACATTAAAACAAATGGTCAGATTCAATTGAAGTTTTCATCAAGGCATTGTTATTTTTAATTCATCACTATAATGGGTAGATAGCAAATAATAAGGATTTTGTGTACATTAAGTTTGTGGAATATTATACCTTCAATGTTTAATAGCCCAGCATCCTGATCCATATCTATTTTTCCCATGTTATCAATTATTGATATTAGTATAGTCGATTTCTGTTGATTTTAACAATGAGTCCAAAGTTTGATTTTTTCCTGCATAGTCACATTTTTGCTTGAACTTTCTTTCAGTGTATTTTAGTCACTGCAGAGTTCATTTTCCTCAGATCAAGATTACTCTTAGACCAGTAGTGGTAATCTGAGTTCTATATAAAGGTAGATCTAGGGACATTTTTGGTGCTATGTAGAACTATTTTCAGTGCACCTTTGTGCTTTACAGTCAGCAGTCAGTATACTTGATATACTTTGCAGTCATTTCATTTCATTGTGAGTGCCATAAAATGTATCTGCTATAATAGCTGCCCTTTTTTGAATATAAATTTCTGTTCCTTCAGTGGCTCTTAAAATGATTCTTTGTCATCTAAATAACCATTTCAAGGACCACTGACATGTGGTAGAGAAATTTTGAAGATACGTTTTGTATTTTGTATTTTACTGATAAATAAATATAACATATGGCAGCAATTGCAGATATGACTTTCTACTCACATGATGATTTGTATCTTGGCCTTTGTTTTGTATCAAAAAGTCTGCTAAGTTTTTGGTAAGTTTACAAGCTTTTACATTTCTTTACATATAAAAGAAAATCACCCTGATGACAAGAAATTCATAAAAAACTTTCATTAATTTCCTAAAAAGCAGTTTATAGAATCCATTATCATCAAATATGAATAAAAAGCGGATGCTTTTTTTAATGAACATCTAGCAATCTAATTTCCTACCTACACAATTGTTGGTTGCATGAGATACAATCATGCATACAGTAAGTACAATTTGCATAAATTTCTGCTGTGCTGTATTTGTTTCAAGTTAAGTTCATCCTTTCACAGAATACTCCCATGTTGTTATAGCGTCAATATCCATTGCTTATTCATTTTGTTATTTATAAACCATCTAAATGGGAAATCCCCGTAAAACAACCAATGATTCATCGGCATCCCCGAGATACAAAATGGTACGGTCCGTGAATCCCAATCCATTCACATCACTAAGTGCAAAAATCAATGGGATATAGTCCTCTTATATGCAGTGTATTCCACGCTGCTTATAATCATGTCTTCTTCACGTACGTCAAGTATTGTGCTCTAATGATAATGACAATGGCTTTCATAATCCGTACATGCATGTCTTGATCCGTCACAATCTAAAGATGGAAACAGATTGTCCATATATGGAATGTGATTTGTGAAGTCTTCCATAAGCTGTCATCGGCTGGATTTGTCTTTCTTTATATGGATATTATAACCTGTGGAATTATTTGTCGTGTGTTGTCAATATGCCTGCCATGAGTAAACTGTGGACGTTACTGCTGCGAACCCCGTGTTTGTCAGCGAGGTAGGTGGTTGATGTATCTGTTAGTGTTTGGATTAGGATGTAAAGGATTAGAGAAAGGGATTAAGGGATGGATTAGGATGTATAAGGTTAGATTAAGGGGAAACAACATGCCTGCCATAGCAAACTGTGAATGTTACTGCTGTGAACCCCTTTTTTGTCAGCATCTGTGAGAGTTTGGTTTTTGGATTAGTATGTAAAGGGTTGATTAGAATCAGGGATTTTAACAAAGGGGATGGATTAGGATGTAAAAGACTAGGTCAAGGGGGTTAATATGCCTGCCATGAGTAAACTGTGAACATTACTGTTGCGAACCCCGTGTTTGTCAGCGAGGTAGGTGGTTGATGCAACTGTTAGTGTTTGGATTAGGATGTAAAGGATTAGAATAAGAGATTAAAGGGATGGATTAGGATGTGTAGGGTGAGATTAAGGGGGAATAATATGCCTGTCATGAGTAAACTGTGGATGGTACTACTTCAAACCATGTGCTTGTCAGTGAAGTCGGTGGCTAATACACCTATCAGAGTTTGGATTACGATTAAAGGGTTAAAGAAAGGGATAAGGGGAATGGATTAGGATGTGCAGGATTAGATCAAGGGGGGAATATGCCTACTATGAGTAAATTGTGGACATTACTGCTGTGAACCCCATGTTTGTCAGCAAGGTAGGTGGCTGATACAACTATTAGTGTTTGGATTAGGATGTAAAGGATTAGAGAAAGGGATTATTGGGGTTGATTAGGATGTGTAGGTGAGATTAAGGGGAAACAACATGCCTGCCATTGCAAACTGTGAATGTTACTACTGTGAACCCCTTTTTTGTCAGTATCTGTGAGAGTTTGGATTAAGATATAAAGGATTTATTAGAATCAGGGATTAAGGGGATGGATTAGGATGTAAAGGATTAGGTCAAAGGGGGACAATGTGTCTGTTATGAGTAAACAGTGGACGTTACTGTTGTGAACTCTGTTTGTCACAGCAAGGTTGGTGATACATCTGTCAGAGTTTGGATTAGAATGTAAAGGTTTAGAATAGGGATTTAAGGGATGAATTAGGATGTGCAGGATTAAAGGGAACACTAAGCAGAGATTTGGTTGTGGATGTTGCTCCTACGTACTCCATGTTTGGCTGTGACATAAGTAAATGTGTCTTTTAATGTTTGGATAAGGATATTAAGGACTAGAATAAGGGATTAAGACAATGGATCTAGTTGTGCAGGGTTAGGTTAAGGGGAACACTTGCCTATGACTTTGTTGGGGGTGTATCTCCTGCTTACCAGGTGTTTGGCAGCAAGATTAGATACTAGGTTTTGATTAGGATGTAAAAGACTAGAATAAGGGATTAAAATAAGATGGATTAAGTTGTGCAGGATTAGATTGAGGGGTCCACCATGCCTATGACTTAATTCGAGACTGCCAATCCAAATTTTAGAAACAGCTTGCTAGTCCGAACTTGAAAGAAGACTCACTAGTCTGAATTTTAGAAAAGGCTTGCTAGTCCAAATTTTTAAAGCAGCTTGAATGGCTCGCTATAGTACAGTCCGAATGTTAACAAAATGGTAATAGGAAGATGCCCATATTTTTTCTATTGTGACTAGCAAGCTGTTTTTAAAATTAGGACAAGTTTCTTTAACATTAAATCACCTTTGTTACATAGCATTGAAAAGAATTGCATATCTCCAACAGGTAACATCAAAACATATGTATTCAGTACTTGGTATTAAAGGCATTGCCCACCTTCAGTAAATGTATTAAAAAGATTGACTATCTTTAGTTAATAGCATAAAGGCATTGTCTATCTTCAGCAGATAACAGAAGCATTGTATATATTTATATGGATATAGCATTAGATACATTATATAACTTCAGTAGATAGCATTAAAAAGATTGTTTATCTTCAGTAGATAGTATTACATACAACATTGTATATCTTTAGAGGACAGAGTTCGCTCATTATACATCCATCTTCAATGGATAACATTTAAGCTTTGTCTATCATCAGTAGATAGAACATTAAATTATTATTTGTCTTTCATAGATAGCATTACATTATTGTTTGTCATCAGTGTATATTTTCAGTGGTTAGCATTCAAACATTGTCTCTTTTCATTTGAAATAATAATTAAAAAAACATAGGCATAATAGCATTCAGTGGATAGCATTGACATGTTGTCTATGTACAGTGGATAATGGATATAGCATTTAAAGCATGGAAAGCAATAAAACATTGTGTATCATCAATAGATATCATTCAAACATTGCATATCTTCAGTAGAATAGCATTAAACACTTTTAAGTGTTTAATGCTATCTGGTGATATTAAAATATCACCAGATGGTAGCATTAAAGCATTATTTATATTCATTTATTTATATTATAGTGTTATAACATCAAACATTGTATATCTTAAGTAAATACCATTTGAACATGAATTTTGCCTATCTTCAGTGGATCGCATCCAAAAATGTCTATCTACAGTGGATAGCATTAGAATGTACCTTCAGCATAATGGGAACTTGTGAGCATCAACTCAAAACAATGTTTACATGATGAATCAGTACATGGAACAATCAACTTTTTATTTTTTCTCCTGTCATAACAGTTAATATCACTCCAAACTATATTACAGTTCAGTCAAAATGGGAAAAAAAATCTTTATTTTTGTTTGTGACAAAAATAAAAAGTTAATAAATTTACTCTTGTCTCCATTATCATTCTTGTTTGTATGCTTTTCAAGATCGAAATGAATTCTACTTGTTCCCATCTGTCATGTTGATATCTGTAAGCTTAACAGGCATTTTGATATGTGAACTAAACAGGGATTTTGATATCTTTGAGCTATACTGACATTATTTGTAAGAGCCAAGCTTCTTTATTGAATATTCTTATCCAGGGGAAGGGGTATTTAAAATTTTGCTTGTCATACTTTGCACATTTGTTGTATGGTATATTTATGTTTGATTTGATTACTCTCCTATAAATATATCAATTCTGATTAGAAAAACACAAAATTTTATATGAATTGGGTACTTTTTTAGAAGTATTCTTATGACCAATTTCAGCAAATTTGTTATTCACTATAATATTTGGTACAATTACCAACCCTTGAAATGTTGAGTAAACAGTTCTTGTCGTAGAAAAGTACCCAATTTATTTCAATTGATTTTTTTCAAAGAATTTTCCTAAATACATCCAATTTTGGCTCAATATATGCTTTCATCTATGATGATACCCACTGATCAAGTAAACAAACATGATTGAAAAGCACCCAAATGCTGGCACATATACTGGGCACTCAAAGGCTGGTTCATTATACTCATATCAATGTGAGATACCCCCAGTTCCAAAATACTTCTATCAGAAAGCTTCACATGCTTACAAGCAATGCCATTTGTTGGTATTGCTATCATTCAACATCAATCAAACAAAGCAGTTTGTTTCAATGTTTGCTGGCAAAGAAGATCATATACCTGTACATATACCCATACCAATGTGAGACACCCCCTCCCCGGGTTCCAATATACTTGTATCAGAAAGCTTCACATGCCTACAAGCTATGCCATTTGTTGGTATTGCTGTCATTCAATTTCAAACAGAGCTGTTTCTTTCCATGTTTGCTAGCAAAGAACATCATAAATATTAGATTTAAAGCAAAGCACACTTTGTAAAATGCCTTCTTCAATTTTGGTTTCGTGATATGTTAGAAACCTACACATTTCCATATGTTTGTTATTTTGATAAAAATAATTATATACAGCTAATGTATATTCTTTACCTTTTTCAGATTAAATTTGGAAGTACTCTGTTTATTTGCTTATTATGCTTTTGCCAGGAAATAGTCCCTTTTAGTTTTAAAAGGCCAAGTT
>JXSR01S075183.1:42803-59088 GCA_000969725.1 Ophiothrix spiculata | reverse complement strand
TAATTCACGTCCGGATTTTCGGGCAAAACAACGCGGGTTTGTTACATTATCATTCAAAATCAACTCAGCATGTTTATAAAATATTGTTTGTAATTCAATAATAAGTATCAAGCCTACAATCTGTCAAAACTTGAAACCAGTCGTATTATTCGAACATCATGAAATTATGAGGTTTCGCCGAAAAAGGGTCAACTTTTTCAAAGTAGTCTTTAGGCGTCATTTTGACCTTGTGAAATCACTAGTAAGGTTCTATGCTTAAACTAGAGACTCTATTCAATATGTATGCCAACAATTGTGATATTCTGATAGGTGTAAGTAGGTAAAAACTTGCAGTAAACATGACATTCAGCCAAACGAGACGTTTTTAGGGACTGTAGCCTTACATTGGGATTGAAAAGAAAAACCAAGCGTTTAATGACACAAACATAACATGAGGATAACATAATAGTTTTATCACCTCTTCATTTAAAATTTGTCTGCAGGAATATCTCATTAGGGAAAACAGTAATTGAGGCTGTATGTATCAGTCTCTCTATAGAATCGCCAGGTTTCCATCAAACAACTGGCATTTACTGAGGTAATCGTTCTGACTAAAATATTTGTCTAAAACTGTGATTATGGTGATGCAAAAGGACATTGAATCCTCCTAATGCATTCATATACCCACTTTAGTACCCCTGATGGGAGAACATCAATTCGGATGTACGCAAATTAGAAAGTGAGGAAAGTGCTGGTGACATTTCCCTGGTATAAGTTACTCAATATGTCACAATTTGTACTGGTGATCAAACACAGGATCTTTATGTTACAACAAATTACAATTAATGTGCGTTTAGTACATGAGTGAGCTGTCTGAGTACACTTTGTAGTTTACACCATTGAAGCCGATGAAATGGTTTTGTCATTTATTGCTCTACACTGTTTGGCTAAACAAATATTGGATTGGCTACAAATATCCTTACAACGTTTTAAAAAATCTCTGTAGATTACAGAAAATGTTCTGTAATCATTGTCAAGTTTAATCAAAGATTATGAAACACCACACTTCCTCATTTTACCTAAGAATGCAAGCAAGACTGCAGAAAACCTTTCAGATATTTTCTATTCAAGGATTTATGATTACTTAAAAAATTGGAATTTTAATAGATGTAAGTAGGAGAACAATTAGTACTTGTCAAGTTCCTTGGCATTAATCATTGCTGTGACCAAAATCACCTTTCGCAGCACACACGAGCTGTTGAAGCTAGTAGGGGTTGGCTAGTGGATTTTGCTCAGTAGTGGCTAGTGGAAAATAGATGATGGCTCAGTCAGAGCTAGGGAACAATTTGGAACCGTGAAATATGAATTGGCCCTTTAAATTTTTTATTGAAAAACGTTAAATGATATGAACATAACATGTCAGATAAGAGAATTAAGCAATAGCTTTGTCACCTCTTCATTTGATATTAGTCTGTAGGAATATCTTAGGGAAGGCAGTAATTGAAAATGTATGTGCCAGACCCACCATAGAATTGCAGTTTCTGTCATTCCGTCAAACAATTGACATTTACCAGCGTAATCGTTCTGACTAAAATATATGTCTTAAACTATGATCATTGTGATGCAAAAGGACGTTGCATCCTCGTAATGCATCCACATACCCACTTTAGTACCTCTGATGGGAGAACATCAATACGGATGTTCGCAAATTAGAAAGTGAGGAAAGTGCTGGTGACATTTCCCTGGCATAAGTTGCTCAATATGTCACAATTTGTACTGGTGATCAAACACCGGATCTTTGTGTTTTGACAAATTACAATTAATGTGCTTTTAGTAAGTGAGTGAGCTGTTTGAGTATACTTTGTAGTTTACACCATTGGAAGCTGGTGAAACGGTTTTGGCATTTATATCTCTACACTGTTTGGCTAAACAAATATTAGATTGGCTACAAATATCCTTACAAATTATGTTTTCTATAGACTACAGAAATCAAGTTATGTTCTGTAATCATTGTGAAGTTTAATCAAAGATTATAAAACACTACACATCTTAATTTTTCCTAAGAATGCAAGCAAGACTGCAGAAAACTGTTCAGATAATTTTTATTCAAGGATTTATAATTACTTAAAAATGGGAATTTTGATATACGTAAGTAGGGGAAGGATTATGAAGCTGTGAAATATGGATTGCGCCTTAAAATTGGAACTGAAAAAAGAAAGTTTTAATGACAACGAACATAACATATCAGATATGATTTAGGTAATAGCTCTGTCACTCTTCATTTACCTGTGATTCGAGAAGGGCATTGGATCTAATGGTCAGATTAATAGTGAAAAGTGTTCTCTAAAAGCACATTAATTGTAATTTGTTGTAACACAAAGGTCCAGTGTTTGATCACCAGCCCAAATTGTGACATATTGAGTAACTTATGCCAGGGAAATGTCACCAGCAATATCCTCACTTTCTGTACTGATGCTCCATCAGAGGTACTAAAGTAAGCATATGGATGCATTGCTGAAGGTCAGATTCCTTTTATCCGTTCGCGGTGCGGTTGCGGTGCCTTTTGCACTGTAAGGCTACTGGTAGTGGTATTATTTAAAGCACACAATTGAATGGAGCTAAGTGGTATCTGGTTGAAGCTTTAAATTTTACAACTACCAGTACCCTTACAGTGCAAAACGCACCGCAACGGCACTGCGAACTGATAAAAAGAATCTGACCTTCAGCAATGCATCCATATGCTTACTTTAGAACCTCTGATGGAGCATCAGTACAGAAAGTGAGGATATTGCTGGTGACATTTCCCTGGCATAAGTTACTCAATATGTCACAATTTGGGCTGGTGATCAAACACTGGACCTTTGTGTTACAACAAATTACAATTAATGTGCTTTAAGCTTGTAAGTTTCTGTATACTGTACGTCGGTGTGTCCAGACACTACATACAAAGTTGGAAGGGGCAAAATTCTTTGTTTTTCAGAATCACAGTGCTAATTTGCACATCTGGTTAAGCTCCTGTATGTATCTTTGGCAATTTAACATCATAGTCAGGGACATAGTTCAGTATTGATCACAAATCTTATAGTAACTGTTTATGTGTATGAGATATGTCATTATCATAATAAAGTGTATATATTTTATTGGGCAATGGTTTGAATCTTCCCATAATGATATCTATTTCAAATTTCAAAGTAACTTTGAAATTTCAAAATACAATCACAAGTTGACTCAAACTTCAAATTCTATTGAAGTACTTTTGCATATCCGTACTGATTTGAGGAATAAAATATCCCTGTCTGGTTACCTAACAACATGATGTGTAGCCTCTATCTGACCTTCTGAGAACATCAAAGAGTGTTTCCACGATACTGAACCATAATGTAATCATTTACGCAATGTGAATTCAATTTCCATTTTATACAATTTATCATGCATTACTTGGCAAGTAAATATAATAGCATTACTTATTATTTATTTTTATAAAATTGTCATATTATTACAAAAAGATGCTCTTAAGTATGCAAATTTATTGTCACATTAAAACGTATCATATATTAACAAGGGGAATAATGACAAAACTTTTATGTTTGAGTTATGTGAATATTTTATAAAAGATATGGTGTATCTCTAAAGAATGACATTCAAAACATGCTTTGAAGATGTTATGAACAAAGTGGCATGATAATAATTACATTTAAGGCACTTTCTACCAGGGAAACATCAGCTTCTTAGAAAACAACATTATCCTGTTTGTGAGATGTGAGCCCTACGGAGTATTTCAAAACTCAACTGGCACCTGACCGCACATCACCGGTTCTGACCAGATGTCATTCAAAACAATAGCAATTGTCCAGATCCGGCTGTTTCGGGCCATCGGCTGCTGGTTGAGTTTTTAACTGGGTCCCTAAATATTTATTGCATAATGCCCAGATTCTCATTCTCTTAATCAAGAAACAAGTGAAATATTGCATTGAAAGGGAACGGCCTTAATGCCACGCATTTGATTTTGAACCAAAGAAATAACAACTTAAGATAAAAACAAAAGATACCACTATATTTGGTTAGAAATCTTTTAGCAGTTTCATTCTTTGCATTGTTAATAGGAAGTGTTCTTTTTCCCACAATATTCATTTTCTAATAATTTTGATAAAATCATAGGTGAATTCATAGATATACCTAAGATTTTATTAGAAATGTCAATATTCTATATCTGCTTCTATCCCGATATTTTAAATGAACTTGAAATTAAACAACATATATGAATGGTCAACAAATAACAATAAACCACTTAAAATATTTTAATTTTGTATCAGAGAAATCACAGGAAGAACCCTTAAAATAATGATATTTGATATTGATACATTGATTGATGCGAAATAGAGAAGCAATCAAAACTCGCTGAATTCCACTTAACGTTCTGCAGAATACAATATATAATGCTATAATTTACGCATTGTGGGTGCGATTTCCGTATCACCCAATTTATCATGCATTAGCGGATGATGATAAAGATTCAATAAATTGCACTAGTATTCATTCAAATTCTGTTTACTTTGCATACCACCGCTGCCACATTAATCATCATATTGGCACAAATTATGCAGACGTGATCTTTATTTTATTCTCTACTTATATAAATTGTTGTGAAATATAAGCCAGCTAGATTTATGTCCGCTTTTAGCGGTTAGGAGAATGACAAAGATTTGTTTTCTTTCAACTCAATGGGGTTTAGCTTCCGCTTTTTCCATTTTCTTTCAAATATTTCAGTTTACTGTCAAATGTTTTCTGTTCTGTTTATTTATTTAAGTCTTTGTAGATCTCCAAGGAGTTATGGTTTTGAGTGGAAAATGGAACAATTAGTTCCGCATATTTGAATATTACTTTAAAATGATAATGTCTTCAATATGGTTTATGCACATGATATGTAGATTTGGGCAAATCATTCTCTGATCATTTATTGAGTGTATCTGCATTGAGTGGAGATCCAGATCAGTCCACATCTACCAGGTCCAAATATGAGGTACACATCATAGTAATAAAGTTCTACACAAAGTGATATGCATGAAAGTGAATTAGCAGATCCAGATCCAGTGCCCATGTAGAAGCAGTATAGATCGAAAGTAGTTTACAGAGATGCAGATTGATCTTGATCTGCTCCATGAATATAGCTCCATTATAAAATATTTACTTTATAGGTGTAATAAGTAAGGGATGATTTTCAGAATTTGGAAATTTAAAAAATTGTGTAAAACTCTTACTTTTCAATCTTAACACTAACTTTTTGGAAATTTTAATGTTAAAAAAGAATCGTTTCCTATAGATTTTGAAACCGGACAAGTAGCATTCATATCCAATGTCCATGTATGGCAAGCATCGTGCATATGACCTCACTGGATTTTCGAGTAGTATTTATTTATGTGTAATAGAAGATGATGTTAACCGTATCTGGGTGATTACAAAATTGAACTGTGTTCTCAGCTATGATGCTGTAATTCAGGATTCTCTGCCCTCTTCATTCGGTGTTCCATTTTCTAAATTGCTTTGTATATAGGGTAATCATGCTTCACTGATGATAGCACTTTACATACAGATATCGGTCACAGAATTACATTTCTTCTTTAACTGTGGGTTACAAGCATCGATATGCCAGAGCCTCGAATGAAACCATGATATGCTTTGTGCATGGGAAGAGGACAAACTGGATACACAATTTATTTATTCATCTTGTATAAGAAAAAAGTTAACACCTTTTCTCATAATCCATAATCATCAAATATATCGTATAGGCGAGCACAGTATTTTGGTGTGCAATTACATATGCAATATTTTTGAGGGGAAAACAAATTGGCAGGACTTTTAATTGTAGGTAAATCATTTTGCGAGTGATTGAATTAGCCGATGCATTAATGGTGAATCTTTTTGCATTTTCAGTATCTCAATTCATTGGATTTAATCAACACGGCAACTTTAGATGTTGTCTTCAGTAATTTTCCTCTCTAAATTTTAACTGCAGGTTTACAATTGACATGAGCAAAAACATTTCTATATGATTGTGAAAATCATTCTGAGTCTCGGTAATGAATAGTACAATGTCATTACTGCCACTCTCATAGCACACGTCATCTTTTTAATTGATCCTTCAGTTTACGTATTCATTTGATGCCAAATGTTGATTGAGCTATTAGTGTTTAAGTTGGTATTAATTAGTCAAATGTTAATTGTCACAAGTTTCTGAGAATTAGATTCTGTCTTTTTTATGTAAATCTGAATAGTTTTAGTTTAGTTTATGTTTGTTACCATTGTGGTTGATCTCTATATTTTAAATTGGTTTAGTTTGACGTAGCATGATTTTTTGTAAATGAAAGGATTTATCTTAGTAACTCGAGTTCTTTAAAAACAAACTTTGTCCAATTATTTTCATTTTCATTGCTCAATGTTACTCAAATGTAAAAATATTTAGTATTTAGAGACTGTCCTAATTTTGATGTAGAAGCCTGAAATATCCCCACCCCTCCCCCAAATAGTCACATCATCTGCGAGTTCTCTCTCATTTTATAGACCCAGTACAATTTGCTCTTCAGTAGCAGCTTAAGTCTAATGGTATTTCAGTGAAGCCACTTGGCCTAGCAGTAATGAGCAGGGACAAATCTCAACAAGCATGCACTTACACAGAGAAGGTGAATGCAAGGCTGGCAAGTCAGAAATACTTCAACCAGCACTCCTAGCCACTCATGTACTATAGGGTACATTCACCCATATGGAGGAAACAAAAGGCACTATGCCTTAGGCTGCGATCACATAGAACTATACTATTCGGGTATACGGTGCATGATTTTACTTGGGCACGCGAATAGATTCAATCGAACACGTGAATTTGATGCTACCGGGTAACATAAGAGGGCACTATTCAAAAAAACGTATAGCTCGCCGTGCCTATATAAATATAGCCATTGAATAGCGTATAGTGAATAACGTATACCGTATACTTCTATGTGATCGCAGCCTTAGATGTACAACTATTATGCTGGCAGAAGTATCTTATAACTATATACTTCTACGAGCATAGTCTAAAAATCTTAAAATCTGGCATAAAATAGTACAATGTTATTATTAATATGAAAATTAATGATATCAAAACTAAGTGTTTACAAGGATTTTTTTTTTCAAGGTAATTTCACATTTTCCAATTTAAAAAAAAATATGGAAATTATATAGTCCAAATTGAAAAAAATACCATCACTCTTTTTTTGAGATGTAAACCAAGTTCCTTTGACAGAAAAATGAAATAGTCAATTCACCTGAAAAATAAGGTAAACATGTTTTAATCATTCTACTTTCATTATCATCTTCATTATCAACTGCTTCTGTTGTCATCATCATCATCGCTACTTCTCTTTACCTTTGGATATCTTCTAAAGATAGCACAGTAAATTCCTTATGTAATTACGATCAGTGGTGTAGCCAGACTTTTGGTCAGGGGGGGCAAAGACATTTCATCTCGATTTCCCCCCGGCATTTGCACATTTGTTCCCGGCAACAAATCCATTTTCGTACAACCACAATAAATTCAAGTCGATTTTAAAAACTGACAAGCAAAAAAGGTTTTCAGCGATTTTTCAACATCTTTTGACATGATTTTCTGCTTTTTCCCATGTTTCCTGTCTAACTGTCTTGCAGCTGCTCTCTCATTTTTCTTGTCCTTCCCAATTTCCTGCTCAATTTTTTGTCGGGGGCGGGGGCAGTCTGCCCCCTCTTGCTCTATGCTGGCTACGCCACTGATTACGATATCCTTTCTATTCATTAGGCCCGGTGCAGACTTCAATATCGTATAGAATATTTTGCTTAGAATATTCTACGCTGACACAAAATGACGTAGGTCATCGAATAAAAGGTCATGGAATAAAACACACAGTTTTATTTGATGACCTACGGCATTTTGTCGTCAGCATAGAATATTCTAAGCAAAATATTCTATACAATAGAGGAGTCTGCATCAGGCCTTACTATAGTGTTCTGTTGGGATTTATTAGAATCCAAATATCATTTTCTTTACCAAACAAATCTCATGATGAAACAATGTAATAAAACAAAATCAATTTGAAGTCTGTCAAGGTCACTTAGCTATCACAAATCAGGTTGGAAAATCCTACAAGAGATATTATATATTGACACAGAAATTCATTCTGTGAAAAGCAGCTGTCTTTCATGGGCTTATATAATAGATAGCTTTGAACATGTTGTATCACAACAAAAACAAAACAGAGTTGAATATTGTATATACTTGAATGACTTCTCCTTATAGGGTATTGCCCCTCTTGCTAATCTATAGACTAAAATCACAATGTGGACAGAACTCAGAACTCTAGTTAATGCTATGGTTGCATATTTAACAAAATTATGGGTCTTCAGGCCAATCGCTTTGAACACTAGTGAAGAAGTACATTCTCTCATCAGCACACAAAATGAAGCTCTCATTTCAGTAATTAATGTTCTCGTTAATAATTATCTCATGTAATTTTTTTGTTCAAGTTTAATCAGAAAGACAAATTGTCTAACATCTGTTTTTGTCAGACAAAGTACATGCTGATGAGTGTTGAAAATGTCAAAATATGAGCGAGACTGGATAATGAGGAAGCTAATCAATTCAGGGGGAGTAGGGCGTCTCTTCTATTTCTATAAATGGGACACGTTCTCGTGAGAGATGTATACCTTCTTCAAGGGGTCACAAATACTTGTTTGCAATTCAGTGAAACTCCATGTCACCATTTTCAAACAATGTAAACAACGATTCAGAGAGCGGGGCCAGGCACCATATCATGCGCTTGCATTATCACACAATAAGGCCCTGCAAACTGGTTTGTTGTTTACACCATCCAAGGAATTGCTTTAAGTAAGTATGTACATCAAGAACACACACCACCAAATAGATTGCCTATTCATTCCTATGCAAAACAACATCCAGATCAAGGCGGATATTTTGGCTATAAAGCGACTGGTTGATTCAACTCTTGGATTTATTTTGAGAGTATGATCTAGATGAGCCCACAAAGTGAAAAAAATATATAGGGTAACCTTGATAATTTTTTGCTAGGTCGCCTCGAACATAGGATATGCTTAAAATTTCATTTTCTCTAACTCGCTACAAAATTTCTCCAGACACTGAAAATCTGCTCTCAAATTTTACAAACCCAGAAAAATGATAGTAATCTTTAACCAGCCTGACTACATTTGAACCACAGAACATGATTAAAAAGAAATGTAAACAAAAAAATCTTGTTCCCTGACCTTTTTGAAGCTTTTACTTTAGAGAGGGCAACCAAACACATGCTCCCGCATTGCTCTGTACAGGCCAAAAGCCTTTTTTTAGTGGTGTGTGTCCTTACATCAAAGACCAACAAACTCTTATTTGTCAATTAGTATAATTAATAATTCATCACCCAATGATAATAGAAATAAGAATAAATCATCCATTACTTGAGTGGACAGTTCAAGTAGCAACTAATTCAAGTGTACTAATCATGGTTACCCATGCCAAAGATCAGCATTACGCATTAAAGTACATTTTATATATTTACAGTGTCACAAAATAACTCTTTGAAACAAAATAAATAGGTTTCACAATATTTCTAACTTTAATATTTTCTTGATGTACTCAAATGGAATAAAAGCAGAGGTGTCGTAATACAAGCCCAAGCTGTGGATTTATAATGTGAAATTCATGACCAAACATGAATGTTATTGATTACTCAAAGTACTGGGTGAGCAATATCCGGAATAAAAATGTACATTGCTAGGTTGTATTTCCTGTAATATATAAAAGAGGGATAAACAGAGTCAGTTCATAAATGCACCTGCAAAATGCAAGACATTCTTTTTTATCCAAAATAGTGTTTGTTTTAGAGGTTGTTTTTTTTGTAGCAAAGGTTCAATCAGTGGCGTGCCCAGGATTTTTTGAGTAGGGGGCACAACCATCAGTTTCCCCCATATGACATATGACTAAAAAGAAATTTAGTACATCCAAAAAGTTTTTGATGTAGCTTTTGAAAAGTGACAAGCAAAAAAAGTCTAACAAGCTCACAGCAAATTTCAAATTTTTTTAAAACATTTATAACGATTTTTCTTCTCTTTTTTCGTCTCCTCCCCTTTCTTTTCTATCTTTTTTTATTGTATAGATCCCCGAATGGGCTTTTTTTTTTACCTCTGCCTCAGCAAACTGGGGAGGGGGGGCACGTGTTGATGTTGTGGTCAAAATTATCGAGAACTAACCATTCTTTTTTGTCCCCTTCATTTTTAACCCCATCAAGTATAAATTCAATTCTTAATTCATAGCTCTAGTAATAATCTTGACGTTGATGTAATTTTAGATATCTAACTGATTGTCTTTCCTCATTTACTTCAAAAGAACCTCATGGTGTAAATGAAAAGAATATGACATGTATGTGTTTCGTAAAATTGAAAAACTATACAAGTTATTCCATCAACAAAGACATATTTGTTGCGGAAATATTGCACCAGACAAAAATGTAAGTGAAATAAATGATATCATATGAATGTAATACAAAGAGCCCTGTTCACAATTCTAGGAAATGGTATATATTTTTGGTATTTAATATTGCATTTTATTGTTTATGTTCCTAGCAGTGTTTTTTGATTATTTTTCATTGATTTGACATCAAATTTCAAGTCAACAAAGTATTTTTTGAGGCAATGCCAGAAGCAAAGACAAAGACCTGTAGATAAATTTACTGAGTTGCTGCTTATATTATTTTCCCGAGGCCATACCTTTACTCATAAAATTGCGCTGACAGCTATAGCGAAAAAAGCTTCTTTGTAGTACGTTCATCTTAGTTGTTTCAAGGGGAATGGACTTTTTATTTTTTTCCCAAAGGAACTTAGCTTTACAACTCAAATTTGATGACAATATTAACTTTTAAAAGGCTTATTGCTAAAAGAGTGAAGGCAAATTTTGTGTTTGCCATTTTGGAATATTTTCTTTGCAAAACCCTTAATGGCCATGGGAAATTCCTGAAATTTTTCAAGATTTTCAATTAAACATTCCAAATTGATAACCTTTTGATATTGATAATTTTTAATGTCAATACACCATTTTATGCCAGATTAAGGTACTTCACACAAATATTCTCCCAGCATAATACTAGTAGTATATCTAAGTCATAGGGCATTTAGTTTCCTTAGTATTGCAGATTGTATGCATATAAACAAATCATTTTTTTCCCCATCACATTGCACTAGTGAGTACAATTAATTGATACAAATGTGTATATATTATGAAAGCAAACATTCACATCAGAACAGATTTCCTGGCTTCATCCATAATTTGTCCCACCCAATTAACCAGTAGCCAGCATCTTTAATTACTTTATTCTATGCATTATTTACCTTTAATCTGTGCGTTGTTTACAAGACTCCTTATTATTCAAACAAAGTTTGGGCATTGCTTATAATAGGATGTAATTAAATACAGCACTTAACCCTGAGTAAGTGGTCTTGTCTTGAAACATCCATATTTAGATGTATATACAGGATACACACCACCAATTGTTTTTACATGTAAATTCCTTCAATTTTACCATGATTTTCACATATTTACTTTGAGTACCATCTCCTGAAATGTCTTTTTTCTCAAAATTCATGTCAAAAACCACAAAAAATGGCCAAATTTACCTGGCGTGTCTGGCTCGTTTTTCCGGTTAGCAACCTGGAATTGGAGTCTAACCCGTCCCCCAAAGAAATCCACAGTGCTGCCAGTTTCCTTATTGAGGCCTGGGGATAAAAATAAAGACACATTAATCTTCACAATTATTGGAATTTGTGCTTCTTTTCTATCTTTCTGATAACACAGATATCTAAACAACACATTTAAAATAAAAAATGAACAAGTAAATCACATTTTTTGATTTTTCTCATTTTATTTTAGGAATTAGCTGGTAAGACGGCCTCGATTTTGGAAATAAACACTGAATCTAGTCATGGGCGATATATAATTGGTGGTGTAAAACCTACAGTACTACAAGAAACTGGGATTGGAAAGGGACACTATCAAGTCACAAAGTACAGTGAACAGAGACCTTCACTCACTGGTCTTGTCTTGAAAAATTCTCTCATAGATATTTACTCTCAGAAACATGGATGGGGGAGAAATACATTTTACCGACATAGGGTTTGTGACAGACCTCCGAGGCGAATGGCCTTGTCGTGAAACATCCATGTGTACTTCAAGAGGGAAACAGTTTTCTACCGGAGTCTTCTCATAGAGAATGGGACCAGAGATGATGTGTACTCTGAGAAATTTGAGTTAGAGAGCACTCTCTTCACCTTGGATAAGTGGTCTTATTTTGAAATATTACTATTTATATAAACATACACTCCAAAAACATTGAGTAGAGGAGGGACTTAGTTTACTCCCATATGGCAAAGGATTCAGGTCTAAAATTTCATTCAATGCCTACTCATAAGGCAGAGGAAAGAAGGATACATTTTACTCTTATATGGGGAGAGGTTGATATAATACTCTGTGAGAATGAGAGACACACATCAGATTCATACATCAGAATCTGGATAAATGGTGACCTTCTCTTAAAACATCCCTATGCATTTTATCTTAAAATATTTTACCATTACCTGTGTTTTGCCTTTATGACATTTTCTGAATATTTGAAATTTTACTGATGATTTCCCCATGATACTTACCTTTTAGTTTTAAATATGAAATATATGCCTAGTGTATTAACTGTTGAGCTCCAGTGCAAGGCAGGAACAACATTAGCTTATAGAATGCATGTAATTAAGAGATGTGAGCTATAATTCTCAAGTTTCTCTTTATCAACTTATATTCATCTCTTATGTTTTTCTATGTCATCATTTATCACACATACAAGCAGAACTCTGGTGACAAAAATAAGACATAAGGGAGAAATATTTCAAATATAATACTTGAAAATTAGTGAACACCTTCACACTGTCCTTATCATTCTACATAATGCAATTTAACTCATTTTGTTCTCTTCTTTTTTATCTTTCATGTTTACATTTGGATGTATATAACAGGTAAGATCAATGTAAAATATTGGTAGTGAAAAAGAAGCATCAGATATGAGAGTAAGGCAAATTTTTTGTCACCTCTTCATATGGAATTGAGTCTATAGGAATAGCCTATTAGGGAAAACAGTAATTGAATCTGTATGTATACTAGTCTTACTGTAGAATCACCATGATCACAAGGTTTCTCCTGGAGCTCGTGTGGTCTAGTGGAAAAGCGCAGGACTCCGAATCGGTAGGTCGCGAGTTCGAGCCCCGCTACGGCCAACGGGTTATGTCCTTGGGCAAGGCATTTAATCCTCATTGCTTCATCTACCCGAGCGTTATTGGGAAGCTGTTATGGGAAACATTACAATCTAAGTGCAGATAGGGTGCGCGCTTGGCCAGCGACTCCTAGGTGAATGCGAAATGATTGTGACGGTTTCCTGATGGCAGCTTAATAATAGGCAACAGCGCTTTGAAACAGTTGTATAAGGCGCTCAATAAATGTTGTGTATTATTATTATTATTTCTGGCAAACAACTTGCATTTACTAGGGTAATTGTTCTGCCTGAAAAAAGGTCTAAAGATGCAAAAGGGCATTGCATCTCAATAATGCATACATATACCCACTTTAGTACCCCTGATGGGAGAGCATCAATTCTGATCTACACAAACTGGAAAGTGAAGAGATGGTGACATTTCCCTGGCATAAGTTGCTCAATATATCACTATTTGTACTGGTGATCAAACACTGGATCTTTCTGTTACGACAAATTACAATTAATGTGCCTTTAGACACCAAGCTGTCACTATAAGTACTTTTCTGTTTTACACCATTCAAGCTGATGATATAAGCTTGTAAGTTTCTGAAAACACTGTATACTGTATGTTGGTGTGTCCATACACTACTATCTAGAGTTGGAAGAGATGAAATTCTTTAATTTTACTGATTCTTCCTCTCTTCTACCCCATGATCAAAATCACATTGCCAATTTGTATTTCTGGTTGCGCTCTTTTTTATACATAACTTTGGCAACTTAACATCATAGTCAGGGACAGTTCAGTATTGATCATAAACTCTATAGTACATTGTTTTTGTATGAGATATGACATTATGAGAAAATTGATCTGTTCTGTAAGTTTGTCAAGGAATTAAATTAGTGTAGGGGTTAGGTTCTAGATTATATATTCAATAGGGCAATGGCTTGAATCTTCCCATAATGATATTTCAAATATCAAAATAACTTTCAAATTTCGAAATAAAATCACAAGTTGGTTTTAACTTAAGATTCTATTGAAGTACTTTTGAATTTTAGTAATGATTGAGGAATAAAAATATCCCTTTCTGGTTACCTAACAACATGATATGTAGCCTCTCTCTATCTGACCTTCTAAGAACATCAAAGAGTGCTTCCACGATACTGAACCATAATGTAATCATTTACGCAATGTGAATTCAATTTCCATATCATACAATTTATCATGCATTACTTGGCAAGTAAATATAATAGCTTTACTTATTATTTATTTTCTAAAATTGTCATATTATTACAGTATGTTGCTCTTAAGTATACAAATTTATTGTCACATTAAAAATTATCATATGTGGCTATCCAGCCTGTGTGAGCCGTAAATGTAAGAAACTTTACTTTGTGCTACAAATGAAAATGCATGTCTAGGTCATAATTTGCCGAAATTGATTTGTTGACAGATTCATAATCCTTGTGTTTACTACAAAATACCAGCAAAGTTTAATTTCAAGAAAATGATAGGACATATGAAATAAATTTGAATATTTTAAAGACTATCAACAGCAAATAATAGGCCTTACTGATCTTTCAATGCGGTTATCTCAGTTATACTTTTTACTCCCTGACAAACTTTGACAGACCATAACTTGACTCGGACAATTAATTGTTTGGTTGAGCAACTCCTATGAAAAGATATTCAGTTTTTTCAGTACAACTCAAAAACAATTTGGATGGAGTTGGGGTTTTCTTGTAATGTCACATTCAGTTTCATTCTTTGTATTGTTAATAGGAAGTGTTCTTTCTATTTTTCTAATTATTTTGAGAAAATTATATCTGAAATCACTTCATCAGAATTAATTTCATTTACTAATATAACCTTCAAGCTGCATAGATATATTCCTAAGATTTGTATTAGAAACATCAATATTCTATATTTGCTCTTCTATCACAATATTTTAAATAAACTTGAAATTAAACAACATTTATGAATGGTAACCAAATAACAATAAACCTGTTAAAATATTTGAATTTTGAATCACAGAAATCACAGGTAGAACCTTAAAATACTGATATTATATACTAATGTATAGATTGGTGCAAAATAGAGAAACAATCAAAACTCGCTGAATTCCACTTAACGTTCTGCAGAATACAATATATAATGCTATAATTTATGCATTGTGGGTGCGATTTCCGTATCACCCAATTTATCATGCATTAGCGGATGATGATAAAGATTCAATAAATTGCACTAGTATTCATTCAAATTCTGTTTACTTTGCATACCACTGCTGCCACATTAATCATCATATTGGCACAAATTATGCAGACGTGATCTTTATTTTATTCTCTACTTATATAAATTGTTGGAAAATATAAGCAAGCTAGATTTAATGTCCGGGCTTTTAGCGGTTAGGAGAATGACAAAGATTTGTTTTCTTTAAACTCAGTGGGGTTAAGCTTCCGCTTTTTTTATTTTCTTTAAAATATTAAAGTTTACTGTAAATTTTATCTATTCTGTTTATTTGTACAAGTCTTTGTAGATCTCCAAGGAGTTATGGTTTTGAGTGGAAAATGGAACAATTAGTTCTGCATACCTAAATACACATGTTTTACTTTAAAATGTCTTCAATATGGTTTATGCACATGATATGTAGATTTGGGCAAAACTCTCTCTGATCAGTTAATGGGTGTATCTGCATTAAGTGCAGATCCAGATCAGTCCATATCTACCAGATCCAGATCTGAGGTAACATCCTGTTAATAAATTTCTACACCAAATGATATATATACATAGAAGTGAATTAGCAAATCCAGATCCAATCCCGGGGGGTACTCCACTTTGGTCTGAACGGAGATGTGCCGTTCAGACCTTGGAACCCTAACTAATCTTTTCTTCTTTTTGGGACCATTTTAGCGGTTTTTCTTGAAAATGTGACCCATTTTTAGGGATTTTGGTGCTAAAACGGGACCCATGTTTAGGGATTTTGTTGTGAAAAACTGACCCCATGTGT
>JXSR01S075183.1:17221-42148 GCA_000969725.1 Ophiothrix spiculata | reverse complement strand
ATTAAAGAAAACTTTTGTCTAAAAATTACTTATGTCATTTTGTCGTCAGCATAGAATATTCTAAGCAAAATATTCTATACGATAGTGGAGTCTGCACCGGGCCATACATTTCTTCTTTAACTGTGAGTTACAAGCATCGATATGCCAGAGCCTCAAACGAAACCATGATATGCTATGTGCATGGGAAGAGGACAAAGTGGATGCACAATTTATTTATTCATTTTGTGTAAGAAAAAAAATTACCGCCTTTCCTCATAATCCATCATCATCAAGTATACCGTATAGGCGTTTTAAGGTGCTTTGTAACTTTTTGAAAAGGTGCCTAACAAATGTTGATAGTATAGTATAGTATATAGGCAAGCACTGTATTTTGGTGTTCAATTGCATATGCAACATTTTAGAGGGGAAAACAAATTGGCAGGACATTTTAATTGTAGGTAAATCAATTCATAACTTCTCACATTTTATTTTGCGAGTGATTAAATTAGACGGTGCATTAATGGCGAATCTTGTTGCATTTCCAGTCACTGGATTTAAACAACATGACAACTTTAGGTGGTGTTTCCAAAATGTTTCTCTCTAATATTTAACTACAGGTTTATGGTTGACATGTGCAGCGAATGAATATTCTATACGATTGTGAAAATCATTCTGGGTCTCGCAATGTAATTACTGTCAATTTCATAGGATACCTCATCTATTTAATTGATCCTTTACTTTAAGCATTCATTTGATGCCAAATGTTTATTGTTGATTGAGTTATTAGTGATCGATGTTTAATTGGGTATTAATTAGTGTAACTTTAATTGTCACACATTTCTGCAATGAGTTCAGTCTTACGTAAATCTGAAGGTTTTTAGTGTGTATAAAAGAAAATGTTGCTCCATTGTGACAGTTTTTATACATGTTTGTTTCCATTGTGGTTGATCTCTGTATTTAAAATTTGTTTAGTTTAGCCAGATATTTTGTAAATGAAAAGATTTGTCTAAATAACTTGAGTTCTTTGTCAAACTATTTTCATTTTTCATTGCTCAATATATGCTATGTTAAATATTCTTCCTTTCCAAAATTTAAAGAAAATCAAAGTCATCAAGCTTTTTGAAGACAAATATGTTGGTATTTAGAGATCCAATATTTGATGACCTTTAGAATACTGTGATTAGTGTACTATCCCAGATATCTAGAGCTCTATATATTTTGAGATTCTGTAAATTTTGATATAGAGTACTGAAATTTTTCCCTTTTCCCAAAGAGTCACAGAATATTTGAGTCCTCTGTAATTTTATAGCCCCAGTACAATTTGCTTTTCAGTAGCAGCTTAAGTCTGATGTCATTTCACTGAAGCCACTTGGCCTAGCAGTAATGAGTAGGGACAAATCTCAACAAGCATGCACTTATACAGAAAAGGTGAATGCAAGGCTGGCAAGTCAGAAATACTTCAACCAGCACTTCAAGCCACTCATGTACTATGGGGTACATTCACCCACACTGAGGAAATTGAACACACTCTGCCCTTTCTTATTTCTAGAACCCCAGCCACAATTTGCTCCTCAGTAGCAGTTTAAGTCTAATGGTATTTCACTGAAGCCACTTGGCCTAGCAGTAATGAGTAGGGACAAATCTCAACAAGCATACACTTACACAGAGAAGGTGAATGCAAGGCTGGCAAGTCAGAAATACTTCAACCAGCACTTCAAGCCACTCATGTACTATAGGGCACATTCACCCACACAGAGGAAACTGTTCACACTTTGACTCGGATATGCCACTTTTGGCATAAATACTGGTAGAATGTACTCATGAATAGTGCTTTAATCTGGCATAAATTTGTAAGAGGCGTTGTATAAAAATCTTAATGTTGACATGAAAATTAAAAGGTTTTCATAATTGAATGTTTATCCTGGAAAACCTTGATTTTAGAAGTTTCCATTGGCATTCTTGTTTGTTGGAATATTAAAGCATTTTTTTCTTTGGTAAGAAAAATTATTCCAAAATGTAAAAAAAGAAAAAAACTTGATATTTAAATATCATGAAAAAGACTTGGCCTTTACAGTATAAACCCCTCCGCCTTGTCAATGATGTCACAAAACTTGTGATATCAGCCAAATTCCTTTGGGAGAAAAATATAATAGTCCATTTCCCTTAAAAGAATACTCTGCAAACATGATATTCACCCTATAGCTATTGGTGCAATTGTATAGGTATGCCTCAAGAAATTTACATAGAAGCCTGAATTCAGTAAATTCATCTATCAGACATTGCGTCAAAAACTGCTTCAGCGATGTGAAATGTGATGTAAAATCAATGAGAAACAATATAAAACACTGCTAGGTATAGAGACAATAAAATAAAATATTTAATACATAAGAAAAATATAAAGCAGTTCTGAGCTTTATAAACTGAACATTTTGTATTATGTTCATGTGATATCTTTTATTTCATTTAGATTCTTGTTGTGTGTGATGTTACACTATTCCTTTGCTACTTGAATAATACATTTGTTTTTCAATATTTTCTTTATATTAATGCCATATTCTTTTCATGGATATCATGCTTTGAATAAAATGTGGAAAGACCACTAGTTGGATATCTAAAATAACATCAAGATTTCAAAATATTATGAAGTATTGTAATTTTCTGAACTATATATATATTACTACAGCTTTAAATTTCAGATTTGACCGCTTAGAGGGATTAAAATGAAGGTCTCAGAAAAAGATTTATTTCTAGAGCTATAAATTCCAGTACCCATCTATATAGCTTCTAATATTTAGAGCTGTTGAATTTGTCTTAGCCCTGCATTTTTCCCAAAGATTCATGTCACATGAATCTATGATTCCACTGATATTTTAAAGTATCCTACCCCTTTGAATTTTCTGAGCTTCAGGATGTGTATGTCCTCTCTTATTTCTACAATCCCAGTATGATTTGTAGCTTAAGTCTGACAGCATTTCACTGAAGCCACTTGGCCTAGCAGTAATGAGCAGGGACAAATCTCCACAAGCATGCACTTATACAGAGAAGGTGAATGCAAGGCTGGCAAGTCAGAAATACTTCAGCCAGCACTTCAAGCCACTCATGTACTGTAGGGTATATTCACCCATATTGAGGAAACTGAACGCACTATGACTTAGATGTACAACTAGTATATTGGGAGAATATTTGTGAAAAGTACTTTATTCTGGTATAAAATGGTATATTGACATGAAAATTAAAGGTGCTCAAAACTGAATGTTAACTTGAAAATCTTTTTATATTTCAGGAATTTCCCATGGTCATTTAGAGTTTGTAGAAAATATTTCAAAAAGAAAAAAACTTGTGCCTTAGCTCTTTTTAGCAATAAGCCTTTCAAACGTTAATATTGTCATCAAACTTGAACTGTACAGTTAAGATCCTTTGGGAAAACTGAAATAGTCCATTAATCTTGAAAAACCTAAACGTTCTACAAACAAGATATTTCCCTATAGCCATCAGCGCAATTTTATGAGTATATGTATGGCCTCGTGAAAGTTATATAAACCGCAACTCAGTAAATTCATCTATAGGTCTTTTCTTCAGGCATTGCTTCAAGAAATGCTTTGTTGACTTGAAATTTGATGTCAAATCAATGAAAAATAATCAAGAAACACTGCTAGGAACATAGACAATAAAATACAATATTGAATACCAAAAATATATACAATTTCCTAGAATTGTGAACAGGGCTCTTTGTATTACATTCATATGATATCATTTATTTCACTCACATTTTTGTCTGGTGCAATATTACCACAACAAATATGTCTTTGCTGATGGAATAACTTGTGTAGTTTTTCAATTTTCCCAAACACAGATGTCATATTCTGTACATTTACATTATGAGGTTCTTTGAAGTAAATGTGGAAAGACAATCAGTTAGATATCTAAATTTACATCAAGATTTTGAATAACATTTGATGCTGGGATTACACTAAATTGGGTTAAGAATGAAAGGGACAAAAAAGAATGGCTTGTTCCCAATAATGTTGACCACTGCCATCGACAAGTGTAAATTTTCCAAGATACATCATTTTTTGAAAAGCAGTTTAAACGGGGTACAAAAGACATCTATTTATGATAAAGAGAATTGATTTTGCATCTCAAAGAGGTAGATAAAATGATTGCAGAATATTTATCATTGAATAATAGCAGTTATGTTTGTAAAGGAAATTTGATGTACTGGTGACAATGAAACAAAACAGACTGAAACTTTGGATAAAAAAAGAATGTCTAGTGTTTTGTAGGTGCATTTTTGAACCGACTCTGTTTTCCCTCTTTTAAATATTACAGGAAATACAACCCAGCAATGTACATTTTTATTCCGGATATTGCTCACCCAGTACTTTAAGTAATCAATAACATTCATGTTTGGTCATGAATTTCAGATTATGAATCCACAGCTTGGGTTTGTATTAGGCACCTTTGCTTTTATTTCATTTGATTACATCAGAAAAAATTTAAAGTTAGAAATATTTGAAACCTATTTATTTTGTTTAAAAGAGTTATTTGCTGACATTTTAAATATACCAGATGTGCAGATAATGTGTAATGCAGATATTGGGCAAAGTTGGCCATGATTAGTACACTTGAATTAGTTGCTACCACTCAAGTAATGGATGGTTTATCTTATTAACATTGGGTGATGAATTATTAATTATGCAAATTGATAATTAAAAGTCAATTGGTCTTTGATGTTCATAATTTACTTAAAGTCTGTATCATAATTCCTTTGATGTTGTAAACAAAAAATCAGAGAGCTGGGCCCTGTTGTGTGATAATGCAAGCACATGATATGGTGGTTGGCCCTGCTCTCTGAATCATTGTTTACATTGTTTGAAAACGGTAACATGGAGTTCCACTGACTTGTAAACAAGTATTTGTGACACCTTGAAGAAGGGATACATCTCTCACGAGAACATGTCCCATTTATAGAAATAGAAGAGACGCCCTACTCCCCCTGAATTGATTAGCATCCTCATTATCCAGTCTCGCTCATATTTTGACATTTTCAACACTCATCAGCATGTACTTTGTCTAGACAAAAACAGATGTTAGACAATTTGTTTTTCTGATGAAACTTGATCAAAATAGCATGAGATAACTGTTAACGAGAACATTAATTACTGAAATGAGAGCTTGATTTTTGTGCGCTGATGATAGAATGCACTTCTTCACTACTCTCTTAATGTAAAAAAATGAAATTTCACTCTGTCTTAAAGAGTGAAAATAATTTTACACTTTTCATGTGAAATTTTGATCTATTCAAGTTAATTCCACTCTTGTAGGAGTGAATGTCACTTTTTTATGAGTGATGAAACAATAAAAAAATCACTCTGTAAACAGTGACATAGGAGATCACTATCCAAACTGGGGAGTGAAAAGTCACACGCAAGAAATGAAATTTCAATCCTTTAAAAAGTTAAATATAACTCATGCTCACAGCTTATCATATTATATAAATATCCAAGCCCATGAAAGGCATCTGTTTTTCAATTAATTGTTGTGTCAATATATAATATCTCTTTTAGGATTTTTTCAATCTGATTTGTGATAGCTAAGTGACCTTGACAGACTTAACAGATTTTGCACATGCAAAAATCATTATGGGCAAAATAATAAAGCCTGTCGATCATGTGCTTATTACAAATTCAACATTTTTATTTAATCTGATTGTACAATTAATTGATACAAATGTGTATACATTATGAAAGCAAACATTCACATCAGAACAGATTTCCTGGCTTCATCCATAATTTGTCCCACCCAATTAACCAGTAGCCAGCATCTTTAATTACTTTATTCTATGCATTATTTACCTTTAATCTGTGTGTTGTTTACAAGACTCCTTATTATTCAAACAACGCTGAGGCATTGCTTAATAGGATGTAATTAAATATAGCACTTAGCCTGAGTAAGTGGTCTTCTATTGAAACATCCATAATAGATATATGTTACTGCAAGAAACAGGGATTGCCCATCATCCCGATTCTGAAATTTCACTTTTTCCCACTCATTACCAGTTTTTGATGTTGCAGACACAGCATGCCCATACAAACTTACCACTGTGATTGTTTTCTCAAAAACACAGAAATGTTGAAATAAGTGACAAAATTGTCCATCTTTGTATTTGGGGTTACCGGTAACGATAAATTCAAGTTGGCACTTGAATGACACAGTTGCTTATGCCGGGTCAAATTTAATCCAATGTATTTGAATGTGAGGTGAAAACTCAAAATAAAAGAAAAACATGTCTTTTTTTGACCAAGAGTACTATTTTAAAGAAGCTATTTGGGAAGGAATGCAAATGCAAAACTGTGAGTAAGATGGGTTTGAATTTACTCCTTAAAAATATGTTGATTTCTGACATAAAAATATGTTTGCACTATTCAGTAGGTACAAATAAATGATTTTGTAGACTTTTTCAAATTTTGGATGATCATGGACAATCTTCTAACCATTTTTAGTTCCTAAAATGTTCCTTTTAAATCCTTATTTTAGGTGGAGGGAGGGAAGGGATACGATTTATGCCAACTCAGATAAAAGGAGGGAGTGTACAGTCTATTTGAAAGTGTGGGGGACCCGCATCCAAGCCTAGATAAAAACGATGTTACCTTGTGAAGCAACTCCATTTGGTTTTAACTAGGCCTTTGCGAATATGAGTTGAACACTGGGAGTTCAATCTTTTTTTTTTCTTTTTTTTTTTTGAATATGTATTTTTTTTTAAATATGTATAAAGGCGTGTTTACACTGTGAGGAATTGGGGGTAATGACAAGCAATGTAGACCTGCGTTTTGCAGTTTTGAATTTTACGCCCGTCATCGTTAGTTAAAGTCAGTTAACGCTCATACACACTGCTAGCCACGCATACCATCGTTACTATCAGTCGTTTTCAGTTACAACTGTTTAGTTGCAAATACATTACCCTTTGTCAAAACAAGTCGTCACAGTGTAAACACACCATTAGGTAATGATGATTTTCCCTTGGTGCATAGCTACTAATCTTAAATATAAAAATGTGCCTAGCGTAATCACTGTTGAACGCAAGATTAAGGCAGAAACAACATTAGAATGCATACAATAATGTGATGCGAGCTTTGTCTAATTATAACACAGTCTCAAGTTTCTCTTTACCACACATTCTCAAGTTTCTCTTCACTCATTTTATTTTGTTAATACAGATTCATGGCTTGTGTTTTTCTATGTCATCATTTATCACACATAATACAAGCAGAACTCTAGTGACAAAAATGAGACATATGGGAGAAATATTTCATTATTTGGTATACTGAATAAAAAAAGGTTATGTTTCATGTCTGCTGGTTTTTTTAGTTTAAAAATCTTACACATTTTTAGTATAGACTTTCTATAGCGTCATAAAGTTTCACAAGTAGATGCCTTAAGAAGGAGACTGGCCTAGTTTCTTTCCGCTACTTATCTAATTAAAGACTTTTTGAATAAAAAATGGTGTTAAAACTTTAAAATGTACTTGTTTCCATGCATGCGATTGTTACATAAATTATTTAGTTTTTGTTAAATTGTTTCTCTATTTATATGTATCTATATCTTCAGAAGGTTTGATCTTTAACTGGTAAATCCATCTGAGAAACAAATAGTGTTTAGAAAACACTGGAAATATACACACCACCGTCACAGAATGAAATATTAAAAGTTAATTCTCTCTCAATTTTATCAATTTTTGTGTAGATTTTGTTACTTTTTTTGATTTGGATACATTTTCAAGCTTTATAAGAGCATTTCCATTTAAGTTCTAATGTAATCTAGGCTAGACCCTTTAATCATAATCTAGAATGTACAACTGAATCAAAGCATATGAATCAACCATTTCTATACAGCAATAGATGGCGCCAATATAATTAATCTAGGTTATAAATTCTCTTGTAAATTATGAAGTACTCATATTAATTAAAAGAAATTAAAACTGGTTTATATAGCTATATTAAAACCACCAAGGACTAAGTCTACTAAATTCTAAATTGCTTTGCTCGTAATTATATGAAATTTAAACTTCACTTACTGTGAACACATTTTATTAAGCAATGAGGTTTCAAATGCAAATACTCAAGTTAAATCCATACCTATTAGTGCTAAAATCTTCATCCAGCTTAAATCATTCTATTTGATATCATGGTTTTAACATATTTTGTAAGTATTAGAATGCTTCCACTTACATTAAAACTTGCCTTCATTTGTAAGAGGCAAAAATACATCAAGTCTGTTTCACACATACTTAAAACATAAAGGGACAAGCCCAATTTAATTTTTTTTAAACTTGTCTTGAATTTTTTTTTTTAATTTATTATAATATCAAATTACTCTGCTGGTTAGTTTCCATGTTTGCAGTAAGCCGTCTAAAAGAAGATTTGGGTAGTTTCATCAGCAATCAAATTATAAAAAAAAAAATCTAAATATATCTTTTATTTTTAAAGCTTGTGTTTGTGCATTATTTTTAATTAAATTCTTTCTCGTCCTTTTCATATTTGATTATCTGAGTCAAGTTTGGTTCATCTTTGGTAATTAAATTCATATCATTTGGAATATTAACATTAGGTTTATTACAAGTAGAAACACTGCCAAAAAGCCATTCTGATAATTTGGATCAGAATGCATTATGGTAGTATGGGTAGGGATTTACTAACACAACACCTCAATTGACTACTGTACTAATGGATTTTGACTTTTCTGAATTATTGTGATATTATTTGCAATATACATCACTGAACGTTTGTAGACAGTTTAGTCTGTCTTTATCAGTTGTTTTAACAGTTTAGACTGTTCAACAGATTAAATAACTGTACAAAAACAACTATTGTGATATTTTTAAGGCTGCAAAGTTTGTTTCAATTGAAATAAATACTGTATGTGGGCCATGCTTTTATATCCCTTACATTTTTACCATACATGTTCTGAATTAGTTAACTCAATTAAAATATTTGAAAATATTAACTTTCGATCAGATTTGATCATTTTACCTTTATTTTTAATAAAATATAATTTTTCTGTAAGTTTTAAATCCACATGGGATCTAGGCTAGTCCCTTCAAGCTTACATTTATCATCTTGCCTCAAATTCCACTGCTTATTTCACAACAGTGTAAGCATTTAGATATTACAAGACACAAATTGCAGCTGCAAAGTGTTTTTCTGCATGCAGTCTCAGGCCTAGCGATGTGGGATCTTGATCAAAACTTACATTATGTGCTTGGTATTTCAGAAAAGGTTTCATTCCTTGGAGGGGGGGGGGGGTACCTGGCATAAAAAGGTAGTATGGGGATGTACGTCCCTAACGATCCCTCTTTCACACATTGCCTGTTGCTATATGGGATACCATTTCAAGTTTAGACTTCAGTTCCCCAAGATCTTTTTTCCAGTTTTTAAAAATATAACCCCTAGGTCTAAACGCCAACTCAAGAAAATACAATCAGAATTTTGAGGTTCAAGAGCTCAAATTTACCCTAACGTTTCATGGGTCACTTTTAAAGCAATACTATAAGATTTTGATCAGTCGTTGGGTAAATATAGCCTAAAATGAAGGAAGGTGACTCTCTAAAACTGTTTTCAAGTGTATTTTGTCAAAAACTTGTTATGCTACAGGAAAATTGATAAAAGCACATGCGCTTTCCTATGCTAATACATGTGGAATTAAATTCGGGATTCCAAATTTAAATCAAATGGCTATAACAGAAAAAGAAAGCATATTTAAGCCAAATCGTTTGGAGGGTATTCATATCTACCAAAAACAAACTCAATAACCTAATAAAATCAAAAGTCATGGGTGAAAGGGGGGCACTTCATTTTTAACACTTTTATAGTATTGCTTTGAACATTTGTTCTCCTCAAGGTCACTCCTTTCAGAATCAATCCTCTACTCTCAAGTATTCTGCTCCTGAAATCGGGACCGCACAGACAGAATTTGTCAGTCCTGGAACTAAAATGTACCCCAAGAGTTTATTTATCAAGGGTCACTTTTACACATCAGTTCTGTGGTGCCCAAATTTTGTCAAATCACCCATTTTAGAAATCGGGTCCGTATATTCATACCGCAAAAAAAATTGAGTTCCCTCCCCTGGGTTTCGTTTTAAGGATATACAACTAACTTAACTTGAGTAGTGAATCTTTAATTGGATTTCTCAGCTAGGCAGCTGCAGTTCTCAACTCAATTTACATCTTGTTGTATCGTCTATTGGATATAGGCTCAATTTATCAAATTTGTTCGTATTTCCTCACATTTTTACGCAGTCCATCCCAGTGATATTTGATTTTGTAACATTGTTTCAGACCTACGAATAGTCTGTTGTTACTAGATCGAACCTCTTGGTAGTGAAATTAAAGGAAAAACAGTCTTACTTTTTGGAGACCTTTCAAATGATAAATTGTCATGCAACTTTTATTTTATGCATGTGAAATTGTGAATTTAGTGTGTTTGTAGTATCATAAATGGTGACTTCATGTAAGGTGTTGGATGGTTACAAGTTCAAGCCCTACAAAGGCCATTTGTTTTTTGTCAAATTAATGTAAAATGTGATGTAGGTAAGGTTTCTGTCGAGACTATTTTTTCATGTCGACATGTCGCAATAATTTGTTGTCAACGTCGACATATATCAAAGAGTTGGTTTTGCAAGAAAAACGAAATTGTTTGGATAAGCTTAATAACCCATTAGAGACGCAGACTTACTATTAATATAGTAGGCGAATGTGCTAGTTCTTTTATGGCAAATTCTCTAAAATTCTTTCATCGCATTTAATACCAAATGCTTGAAAGCAAGAAGGAACAGTATAATAATGAAATTGTCATAATTGAAAAACAAGAAAGTATGTCGTCAAAGATCAGATTCTTGCTAACTTCACTACGAAAATACCATTTTCTCTATACATCCCTTACAAATAGTACAGAAACATTGACACCCACTCATAGTAACTCTACCCCTTAGAAACAACTTGTCTATACTTGGGACTGAATTGGAATACCTAAAGCACTCTGTCTCGTTTTGTTGAGTTGGCAACACACATTTCAATAATGTTCTATCAGTGGGTTTGGAAAGGACAAAAATCAGTACATAGCAAGGAATTTTTATAGGGGAACCAATACTTGCCGCCATTTTGATTTCACCGCTGTGTAAATCCTATGAGATGGCAGCCATCTTGGATTGTCGCTTATGGAGGTTGAGTTATTGTACCTCCGGCATTTTACAGCTCCGCGTGCCACACTTCGAGAGTCTTTGCAACGGATTAGCAGGAAAATTGACGTACTTTGATCAGAGCAAGTTGCAATACATGCTTCTTGAAACGCAGACACGGTTTGCGCGTGAATCAAAATGCACACGCTGTATATGCGTCAAGTGAAGATTTACGTGATCTGCCTGGTACAATAACTCTGCTCCATGAGCGACACAAGATGGCGGAGAAAACTGGTTCCCCTATAAAAATCCCGTGGTACATAGTCAAAATGAATGGACCTTTTCAAAATTCAAGGAAGGGGGAGGAAGATACTAATGTGTAATGCTATACAGGAACATGCCACTTCAATAGGTTACTTTTTCATGGAAAATCTTTGCATATTGGTCTCTTTTTTTTTCTAAAAATTCCTTGTATAGATAAGGTCTTAATTTACAAAAATTCGGAAAAGACAGTAAAATCATTCATTTTTTTCATGATTAAGGCAAATAAACTCTTACAAATATGTCACATTATTATTATTATTATTATTATTATGTACATTTAGCCTGTACATGGATAGTTCTAAACCAGAAAGCGTGATCCAGTTATCTGGGTGATAATCGGATTACACGTAACAAACATGACAAAAGATGAAACAAACTGATCACCACACAAAAGTATTGTACTAACTGTTGTCAGCTGATGTGCGTGATCCAGTAACTGCAGTATATAATAGTTATAGGTTAATAAATGTGCATTTCATACGCGAGTGAAATGAGACAAAATCAATGCACGCGCGGTCAATTTTGATGCGTCCAATTCACGAGGCCCGTAGGGGCCGAGTGCATTGGACAGCAATCAAAATTTACCGTAATTGCATTGATTTTGTCTCATTTTAAGAGCATTATAGAATGCAAATTTATTAATTCATACACGACAGAAAAATAGTATTGTATCTTTTGTGTAAAGAAATAAGGCCTTTAATATGACTATCAAAATCCAAAACTTCTCTAAACTAAATAAATAATCACCCGACAAAAACAATGAATCATTCATACGCACTAAACGCCCGCCACGCAATCCAGAATGCAACAAGCGCAGTGCATTGTGAAAATCCACTGCACTCCGCGTACTTTATATTCTTGCGTCCTGATTGGTTAGGTGACACGCGCAGCACACGCTGAGTGTATGAATAACACGCAATCAATTAACCATGAATAACTGCACTTCACGGCAAAGTTGACCTTCAAAATTTAGATATAAGGTAAACATTTGTGCATGAAAGCATTTTATTTCAAAAAACGAAATTTGACTATCCTATTTTCACTTGTTTTCAAAATGTAGATTTGCGTCTTTCCACTCATTTTGCCAGAGCAATCCACAATTGGATTCACTACCTAGACCATCAAGATGTTATTGACCCTGTAATACAATACAGATTTGATCAGAGACACTGCCCCTGCCCATCCTCTCAAGGGCAATTGGGGTGATTCTGTTCACCAATTGAAACTTGATTGTCAAGGGTCTAAGTACAAAAAAGGATCAGCTACATGACCATGGTATAGGAACGATTAGCAGTGATTCTTTTCTCACGTACATAAAGAACTTAAAGCTGAAGGCAAAACTGTGCATTTGCTTTATCTCTCAAGCACCATTTTCATACCAAAATGTACATAAAGTTTTGATTCATAACAAGTTACACAATACTCAAATTGAGGCAAGACTTGGAGATGACCTGGAGCAAAAACCTGTTCCATTCAATTGTTTTTGCTTATAATTGGAATCCAATGATAAGATGTAATTGACCTTGCAATTCAATACAGAGACTCTGTCCATCCTCTCAAGGGCAATTGGGACGATTCCATCTTTGGGAATGACTAATACAGCTGCAGTAGCTGACCCAGGATTTTTTGAGTGGTGGGGCACAACCATCAGTTTCCCCCGAATGACTAGTGGCAGCGGAAGGTTTAAAATTTAGAGAGGGACGGCTGGCCGGAGGAACAATTATGTAACTTTGAAAATGCGCGCGTAGCGCTGAAAAAAAATTTCAATTCAGCTAAAAATCGTTTAAAAATCTTGAAATTTGCGGAAAAATTTTGACTGAATATTGACATAAAATTTTTGCTTTTTCATATTTAAATTATCAAAAACTAAGGGAAATTCAAGGTTCCACTAGCGCACGGCAAGTTTTTCAATGATTTTCAAAACTATTTTTCTTCTCATTGAGTTTGATTTTTTTCTCTACTCCCCTTTCTTTTCTATCTTTTTGGTCTCAAAATCCCCGAATGGGCCTTTTTCCCCGACTGACTCACCAAACTGGGGGTACGTGCCCCCCCCATTTGGGCACGCCACTATGATACAACTGTCATTTGTATGACCCACCCTATCACCCCCAGGAAAGGTGCGTCATAGTAGCGTGCTTTACCATCAAATTAATGACGCAGGGTACAGTCATTTACTCATTTGGTGCGTCACATAGCAGCCCGTGGGGTGCGTCAATGACAGTCACTTTACCTTGGTGCATCAATCTGCATATAGGCCTTAAAAATCCCTGGGATTTGTTTCAGTTGAAAATATCCTATTAAACTGATTATACAAACAACATAGCTTCTATATGGAGAGTGCACAAGTGAAAAATAGAGGTACCTGCTTGTGTTGGAATTGGATACACAACACACAAAGATTGACAAACACTGTGACGCTTAGAAAATCACGTTGGTATGTACTGTGAGTAGGCCTATGCATTCGGGGAAAATATGAAACAACACATAAACAAACAAACAGAATATAAAAACAAAACATAAACAAACACACAAACTGAATATAAAATCAAACAAAATCAAATTATTTAACAGTGTACAAGGTGACCAATATGACCATTTATGAAGCTAAAAGATTGAGTGACCGTCAGTGACGACGCGATCGATTTTCATGTCTGTATGCTCTTGTTTGATTGCGATGTTGGAAAATTCAGCTGGGTGTTTTAACGGACGTGCGTCATTCTGACAGTCATGATTCCCCACATGGTTCATCAAAATCAAGAAATGGTGCGTCACAGTCATTGTATAGTAAATGTCCGTAATAGTTTGGGACGCAGGGTGCATCATGGTACATGAAAATCTGCCTCACATTGAACAAATGACGCACCATTCCTGGGGGTCAAGAGTTGGGTCATACAAATGACAGCTGTATAATAGAAGCCCAACTAGTAATGGGTCAAGTATAAGAAAAGAATAGCTACATTATGTGATGCAGAGACAATTACTAGGGAGTGCTTTCTTGTTTACAAAGAGAATTTAATGCCAAAAGCCAAACTGTGTTTTTGGTGAATCTTTCTAGAATCATTTTGATATTGGAATTATTATATAGAGGTTAATAATGAATTGCCCTTTCTTGCCCAAAGTGTCTCCCTCTCTTAGAGTTATGATCGTAACAATCTTAACACAATGCCTAAGATAATGGAAGACTCAGGAGATGAATCCCATTGAATATTTCCTTTTTCATGAACAGCTGCAAGGGAAAACCTGATGATTCAGAAATAACTTATATCTACTCAAGGTAATTAGGATAATTCTATCCTTTGAGTAACTAATTGAAACCCAAGTATTAGAAAGGGTTGTGATGCAGGGACAATAACAAGAGAGTAAAAAACAAAACATTAATGCCCAGAGCCAAACAGTGTTTTGGAGGAATCTTTCTAGAATAATTTTGATAGAAGAACTTTTATATAGAGGTTAGCAATGAATTGTCTCTTCTTGTCCCAAAGTCTCTCAAGAGTTTTGTTTCATTAACAACCTTAACACTATGCCTAATATAACGAAAGACTCAGGAAATGCATCCCATTGAATATTTCCTTTTTAAGTACAGCTGCAAAGAAAACCTAATAATTCAGAAATAATTCGCTCTATTTTCCCCTGAAGCAAAACCCTGTTCTGTTTACTGGTGTCTTCAATTGTTTCTTGCACATAATTGGAATTCAATGCCAAGACATGCAAGATGTTATTGACCCTGTAATTCAATACAGATTTGAATAGAGACACTGCCCATCTACTCAAGGGTACTTTGGGATGATTCCATCCTTGAAAGTGACTAATTGAAACCCAAGTATCCAGGGTTCATGTATAAGAAAGGGTTAGCTACATGACTATGTGATGCAGCCCCTGACAATTACTCGTGAGTATTTTCTTGACATAAGAACTGTTATATAGAGGTTAGCAATGAATTGTTCTTTTTTGCCCAAAGTCTCTCTAGAGTTTTGATAACAACCTTAACACAATGCCCATCTTCTCAAGGGTAATTGGGATGATTCCATCCTTGTGAGTGACTTATTGAAACCCAAGTATCAAGGTTTCAAGTATATTAAAGAAAGGTACATCTCATTACTATGAGAGTAATAAGAGTTTCTTGCTTACAAAAGAATTTCTAACCAAAAGCCAAGCTGTGTTTTTGGTGAATCTTTCTAGAATCATTGTGATATTGGAATTATTATAGAGGTTAACAATGAATTGCCCTTCCTTGACCCATGTCTCTCTAGAGTTTTGATTCATAACAACCTTAACACAATGCCTAAGATAACTAAAGACTCGGGAGATGAATCCCATTGAATATTTCCTTTTTCATGTTCAGCTGCAAGGGAAATCCTGATGATTCAGAAATAACTTCCCCTGAAGCAAAAACCTGTTCTTTTAACTGGTGTCTTCAGTTTGATTCTTCCACGTAATTTGAATTCAATGCTGAGACAATTAAGATGTTGTTGACCCTGTAATTCAATACAGATTTGAACAGACACAATGCCCATCTACTCAAGGGTAATGGTATGGTTCTATCATTGGGAGTGACTAATTGAAACTCAAATATCAAGGGTCCAAGCTACATTACTATATGATGCAAGAGCAACTCCCAGATAGTATTTTCTTGATACAAGAACTGATATATAGAGGATAAAAATGATTGACCTTTCTTGCTTAAAGTCTGTTGAGCTTTGTTCATAACAACCTTAACAAAATGTCTAAGACAACTAAAGACTCAAGAGACGAATCCCATTTAACATTTCCTTTTCATGTTCAGCTGCAAGGGAAAACCTGATGATTCAGAAAATAACTTTCCCTGAAGCAAAAACCTGTCTTTTATCTGGTGTCTTCAATTGTTTCTTCTACATAATTGGAATTCAATGCCAAGACAATCAAGATATTATTGACCCTCAATATCGATTTCATCAGACACTGCCCATCTACTTAAGGATAATTAGGATGATTCCATCACTGGGAGTGACTAATTGAAACCCAAGTATCGAGGGTTCAAGTATAAGAAAGGGTTATCTATCTACAGGAACATTTACCAGCCAATGGTTTTGCACTTAGGCAAAAAAAAAAAAAAAGTTTGTTTCCCGTGCGCCGCGCGCATTTCGTTTTGGCGTCATTATTTGCGCATTTAACTTTTTTATTTGATATTTTAGAAAACGAAAATCAAAAAAGCCAATTTGATAAAAAGAACGGGGAAAATTGCAAAATTTTTACTAAAAAAGTGTTTTCTTTTCAACAAAAACTTGAAACCGGACAGGTTTCTTACTGAAAAAACCATCAACCATGCGAATTTTCAATCAAAATTTGCCTTAGCACCTCTTGAACAATAGAAAAAAAAAGAAACAAAATAAAATAAAAAAACGCATTTCGCATTTAGGTTTTTTGACCACCGACAGGAAACAAACTTGTTTTTTTTTATGCCTTACAAAAGTATTTTATTCAGAACACTAATTTAATTTGAGCCACCATGATCTAACATGTAAGTTGTTGGATATTTGTGAAATTTTTCATTTCCTTTGAGCTAATTTAAGTTCTTGCTATGTCTCACTAGGATCAATTTGATACAAGAACTTTTTTAAGAGGTAAAAAATAAATTGCCCTGTCTTGCTGAAAGTGTCACTAGAGTCTAAATATGCAATAGACAGGCGTTACATTTGGGGACCAAAATGCTGTCTCACAGTATACACGGTCGGGGAATGAGTTGTACCGGATTCAAATCCAGGTGAAAACAAACTTTTTTAACCTTCCCATTCTGAGGAGATAGGCAAGTCAGTCATAGAATGGTATGCTGAAAGTCAAACCGAGTTTTGTTGTTGCAATACAGTCTGTAGCAATGCGTAAGCAAAAGAAAGAGCAAAAGAAAAACCAAAAGAGCTCAACCAAAGAAAGATTGGCCTTGTGGAGAGATGTTTTCCATCAGTATGAACTCTCTTTTCATATGTGATTTTACTTTATTCTGAGATACTGGGTTAAATTTTTACAATACTCACTTTAATTTTAAAATTTTTAATTTCAAAATATGTGTTGAATTTGTAGGTTTTTTTACCAGGTTTTGTAATTTTTGTTTAATACAAATAAAATATGCACACAAATTTTGAAGGAAAAAACAACAACAACACCACTCTCATCTCTTTGATTGACAGAGGAGGCATTAGAACAAGGATTTGTATTCCCTGAATTGGCTGAGAGATGAAAGATTGAAGTTATATGGCAAATGTAGGGAATGTAAAATAACATTAAATGTTTTGCAGTGCTAAGTATTGAAAGCACTTTTGTTCCAAGTGTTCAATCATAAATGTGACTGTTATTTTGCATATGGTGACTTTAAAGCGCTAGGTCTTTTAAATCTGTAAGTCAAGCTTTTTTCATTAAACATACGCCCAAAATATGTTGTATATTTATGGGCGTATTCTATTGGTAATTTGGTATGGTGATAAAAGGAAGCAACTAAATCGTGTCTTCCAAAGTACAAACGAAGAAAATCCCTCTGGATTTTGAATACAAAAATTGGAATAAATTTTGCTGTCGGGTACATCAGATCATAAGAAAGCAAACAAGATATATTTTATACAAGTTGGCCTTATATAGTACAATTGGAAAGTACTTGACATTTGTGGTTTGAGTTGTCAGTACTTCATAGTAGACAGTTTGCGATGCGATCTTCAATCGCTTTAATTTCGCAACCGGAAATCCCCTACGTCATTGGTTTCTTTCGTTGAATTGATGTTTTGATAAGATCTTAAATTGCTAATGAGTTGTTTAAAGTCAAGAGCTTAATGAATAATGTGTGCTATAATAATAATGAAAAGTGATATATATATTATGATATTTTGGGTTTGAATCTTCATTAAACTTACTTGACACAATTGGATTTGTTCTAAAATAATACACTACATCTGATGTGGGAGATGTCTGTTATAGGACGGCCATTCCGAGAAAAACTCATTGTTTTCCAAATTAGACAAATTTTTTCTTACATATCAAAATGTCACTGAAATCTAGTGAAAAATTAATATTAGTGGTGAATAGAAAACATTTTTGGGGTACTCTGAAACACATAGGTTTGTGTATACTTACAGTACACAATCCAAACAAACATGTATGAAGATTTTTAGAGGATTTTTTGAATTCCATTGGTGTCTTCTTGTTCAACATAATTATATATTTTACATGGTTGATACATGTTATCAATTTTCACTTATATTGCCTTGCCTAGTTTCATCAAGGTCTACCTTTCTGCTTCTATTTTATGGGCACTGTCAATCTTGATGATTTTGTTTTATTCTATACATTTAACAGAATAACTAAGAGATTGTCTATTTAGTTCTAAACAAAATTTTAGGGAGCTTCTGGATCTTCATGAGGGCTGCCTCTCTGGCTTCACTGGTGAACCAAATGGACCTGTGTCAAAACCAGGTTCATGGATATAAACAATCTAAACAAATAACTAATTTATATGATTCATAAAACATTTTAATCAAACAATATTAATAGCAACGCCTATTGTGCCCCGCAGACATAGAGCTCTATGTGACTAAAGTCAAACTTAACTGTGCACTTGTCCATGTAACGTAATGTTCACCGGTAGTTTCAGATCTGTTCTCCAATGACAACACAGCTAAATAACATCGATGTTTCTTCATGTCCAAATGCCAGAAACCAAAAACAAAATCACCCTTGTTCCTTGGTAATTTTGATAACGAATGTTCAATACGTCCAAAGTGGACCGGCAGCATTTAACGGCAACTATAGTCCGCTGATTCGGATAACTACTAGTATCAAGTTATCAAGTTTGGTAAATATGCCATATTAACACTGCTATGGCTATTCACAGCCCATATATCTTTCTCTCCTTTTTGTCATAGAATCTTGAATATCTTTTTTCCCGTTGAGGGGACTAGATCTTCCCCTGCCGCCTTCATTCCCGCCTCCGCAGTTCTGTCCTCCCTTTGTTATTAGACCCGCGTGTGTTGCCCAGGCATTTGCGTTGCGTGTATTACTTAATGCGTTTTACGCATAGTGCGTTATGCACAGAAGATAGATAATACATCCGTGAGCCTGGACTATGACAACCTGTTTATCAAGGATCTTATTTATTGTCTTCATTGCATATTTTATGTTCATATCAGGCTGAGACAATTATACAATTGTCTCAGATATCAGGTGTGTGTCCTATTACAGGCCTAAGTCTTATTCTTTTAGATTTCTTTGTTTCCCATATAGTAGTAGGACATGGCCTGATGGTGTTTAAAATTATTTTGCATCTACCTCATTTCAAATACATATCAAGTATATTTATAATCTACAAGGATTTTGCTTTTTGAAGAAATATAAGTTGTAGATAAGAGTCATTTATAAATATTAGACTTGGTCAGAACTTGCTCTCTGAAATTGGATTTTATTTCTTTAATACTTACACTTAGATCCTGAAATTAGCACATTGAAGTATTTTCTACATGAATATGCGATATATTTTCTCTTAAAAATGTTTAACAAATTGTTTTAAGCAGTTTCTGAGCGCTATCAAATTGGCAATTTGACAACACAGTGCAGCCATTTTGTTTTTCTGTTACTTCCGGGTTCTCGATAAATGCATTGTGTATGAGAAAGAGAGTATTTCTAGAATGGAATTAATTTCTCCAATGTCAAAATTAAAAGGTAAAAAAGCAAAAATGACAAAAATGTTTTAAAAATTCACAACACCTGTACTATGGGCCAACTTTGTGCATACGATTTCTGACATTCCATAACTTTAACACACATTTTATCAACCGGAAGACAGGTGAAATATTTCATATATAGACAAAATCATGAAAATCATGACTTTAAAAAAAAAAAAGGCCCCAGATTTTCAAAATTTTGACCCGGCCGCAGAGGGCAACACAACTATTTTTTATTTTAAGCCCAATGTAATCTAATGCATTCTTTTCTTCTTTTCTCTTTCATGTTTACTTGCGGATGTTCATAACAGGTAAGTTGTATATTCACACCGCATTTAAATGAAAACGATATTCTCCGCTGAGAAATTATGACCATGATCTCTAACCATTTTGGGACTAGTATTTCATTTGTCCCCAAAGAAGCTCATGACCCATTCTGGTTTGTCTCTTTTTCTTTTTAATAAAATTGTGCATTAAGTTCTCAACAGCAAAACAAGTTTTCTGAAATAGCTTAAGAAATTCAACCATCTTTGCTATATAAATATTTCCATCAATTCAATTTCAATGCAGGAATATTGATTTCTCAGTGGAAACATAGTTTCACCTTCAATAAATTATATTTTTATATTAATTTTTAAATAAGAATAAAGATTGCTTAATTATTTTTCCTTGAAGCTATTAATATTTAAATACAAGCTAAGATCTATTGATTATTCCCCAGAGAAAAAATCATGGAGAAATTAATTAATTCTATGGCCAGGTACATTATACCAATCATAATATTTTTCAGTCTTAAGGCCATGGTTGGTTTCTTGGAAATAAGCATCAAGTACCATGATGTCACAATTGATCCAAATCAAAAGGCTGGCCGGTTGCATTCACTGTCTATAAATATAACACACAGTATTATTCCTCTTCTGTATGTATGTGAGCTTGTGCGATGTATGCAAATGGTAGTTGATGGAAATCCATTTCAAGAAAATTGCATTTGAAATTCTTTTCAATGACTGAAAGTTCCAGGTCAACAATTCTTGTGAAGATAATATTGAAGATTTGGTTGATTTATAGATGAAACATTCAAAAGCACTGCTTAACTAAGAGCTTAAATCTATTGACTATTTGTCATAGAAAAATATAATGGAGAAGTTTATTAGATGTCTGATTTTATGACCAAGTACATTTATACCAAACGGGTTTTTATAGTCTTAAGGCCATGGCTGGTTTCTTAGAAATTGTGAGCGGAAGAAGCATCAAGTATCATGATGTCACAATTGATCCAAATCAAAAGCCCGGTCAGTTGCATTCACTGTCTATAACACCCGGTAGTATTCCTCTTCCGCAGGTAAGCCTGTGCAATGTATGCAAATGGTAGTTGGTGGACATATATTTTAAGAAAATTGCATTTGAAATTCTTTTCAATGAATGAAAGTTCCAGGTCAACAAGTCTTGTGAAGATGATATTGAAAATGTTGTTGATTTATAAATAAAACATTCACAAGCACTGTATTTTTTATACATCTGTATGTGGAAGACAAAATTTTGTATGTAAAAATAAATGTTGTGCATTAAAAAATTAAGTTCATTCTCACGAAAATGACTCCACTTGAGTTGGAAAAATCAAAAAAATTAAGTTTCATAAAAACGTCTTCAATTAACTTTTTTTATTAGCTAGTACATCAAGTATCATGGAACCACAAAAGTTATGAACACCACTATTCTTATGAACTTTCAAATTTAGCATATAAAAGAATAGGAAGAGCTGTCAAACAAGTGCCTTCCCTGTCCTCTTTGAGGCAACAATTAAAATAATGTTGCTTAATTACTTTGAGGAGAACTCAGAGAAGCCTAAAATTGACATAAGAAATCAATTCAAGGCTCTTCATAAATTTTGTTATTGCATTGGATAACTTAAAATACACAATGTAAAGTTGGCAAAAATGTTCACCTTGTCATTACAAGTTGTAATATACGTACATAATATACATAATGTAATATACATTTTGATGTTTTTCCATCACTAAAATTAAGATGGTCACATATAATGCTGGTTATTTTAGCTAAACATGATCAGGGGGTGAGGGCCTATGGACACAGACATTTTTAGACCAAAGAACGAAATATTGCTACTGTCGTCATTTTCATGAGAATGGCCGATATAGGTTACTCAAGTAGTGCTGTATGTAAATGTAGATGGTTTGCTATTGAAATATATCATATTTTTGGTAGTAATGCTAAATTTAAATAGCATGAAAATAAGCTAAACTTAATTATTTATATTTCCTTAATTCAGGGTAAAGGGAATCCATCCGCTCAGGAAAATGTGAATCCTAACTATGTTTTAATCATGAAAAGATAAATAGTTTCCACTGCATTCGCGGGGACTCGAACCGTGGATTATGGCAGGGGTTAGTCATGCATTACGAGGCGAGGGATCTACCTCTGAGCTATGCAGGTAGCGTTGAGATCGTGAACTAAAATATAAACATAAACATTAGAATGCCGTATTTTTCTTTTGTTTACATAAAAATTGCAATTTTTGCCTCATTGGAATGTTCAATTTTTAAGTAAATTATGCGAATGCGTTTCAGACAAAATGTAGATAATGTAGATACTAAAAACAGGCAATTCACAGCTCAAAGAGGGTGAACTCAGAGTCGTAATTCACGTCCGTATTTTCGGCGAAAACAACACAGGTTTGTTACATTATCATTCAAAATCAACACAACGTATTTACAAGATATTATTTGTAATTCAATAAGAAGTATCAAGCCTATAAATATATCAGCCTCAAAATTTGAAAACAGTGGAATTGTTTGAACATTATGAAATTATGAGGTGTCAGCGAAAGAGGGTCAACCTTTTCGAAGTAGTCTTTAGACGTCATTTTGACCTTGATAATGGACGTGAAATCACTAGTAAAGATTCATATATAAACTAGAGACTCTATTCCATATGTACGCCAAAAATTGTGATATTTTGATATGTGTAAGTAGGTAAAAACTTGCAGTAAACATGATGTTCAGCCGAGCGAGACGTTTTTAGGGACTGTAGCCTTAAGTTGAATTACGGTCTGTAACTTTTTAGATATAGAGCTTATGAATATATATCTTCTAGACATATTTTCAAAAATTGTAGGTCTTTATGTAATATAATCGATGAATAGTAGTTGACAACTAAAGAAATCACATCCAGCAATTGATGAATTATGTTAAAATGAAACGCCCAATTAATATTCAGCAACATTCAGACACAAAATGTTCTAAATCACCTTCAATTGATAGAGAAATCATTCTTAATTTTAATATTCAATCGTCAAATCATTCCCCCGAGAGTTTCTTCTTCTCCATATATTTTCATTAATATTCTGGCATAACATTTCACAGGAATATAATCTGACGACAAAATTCCTGATAATATCTTTAGCACATTTTGAGAGTTAAAACAACATTCTATAAATTGGCCTTTGAAGAAAGATGGAGATTTTTAAGAGATTTATATTGACTAAATTATCATTAAACATTTTGCAAGCATTTTTTTTCTGAGTTAAAGTCTTTTTCCCTACCTTTTGAATTGGATTACCAATATCATATTTTTGACTTTCTTGCACAGTATTTTGGAGAAATTCACTTTCTTTATGAGGTTAGTTAAAGTGATCATGTCCTGTACTTCTAATATACATATAAGAAAATTAAAGCAAAATAGCTGACGGGACATTGTTTGGGTGGAATGTTGTTGATCTGTTGGAGTTAATTTCAATATCTGATTGAAGTCTTGATTACATCATCAGGATAAACCCCAGAGCTGACTTTCATCAGGGTTGATCTTGAACACAATATGAGCCCTTATTGTGACCCAGATTTGCAGAATTGGCATTATGGTGATTTTACCTCTGATTTAACGCTATTGATTTCATTCATATCCCACTGTATTTGCAAATCTAATTTTTACAGCTCTGAATTTTCTATCTTAAACGGTTGATTTGTGTAACTGATCAATTTGCAAGAATTGATTTCGGAGGTAATTTTTAAAGATTGATCATTCTTTGCAAATCGATGTCGCATGAACTTGATACATTCTGACAACAAATCAATGAGACTTGGTTGGTGTTCCAAAATTTTCAGAATGTTTTTTATTCATCTTCAGGCATGTAAAAATCATGGGTATGAACTTTTGATGTGCAGTTTATTTAAAATTTACAAGGCTGTATTTAACATCAACATGGATTTCCTTTAAGGTCTGTCAGTAACATTTATGATTACAAAGTCTTTAGGCAGATTTATATGTTATTAGGTTAACAATATCCTTAGGTATAAGTTGTAACAATAATAAACCTAAAATAGCCAACAGTAAGTGTTATCCTACATTGATATTGCTGTTACAAGGTATGGTAGATGTCAAATTTGATATTGCATATTGTCACACTACTAAAAAATTGGCCTTTCTTATTTTATTTCTAGTTTTGTGAAAATTTACAAATCAATCTAATTGTGTTAGTTTGTTGCTCTTGTTTAACATCAAGGACCATTGAGTATGCAGAGAGATTTAATATGATATGACAAGTCACACAGCAATAAAAAGCAATGTTAGCATGTGAGTTTAAACTATAACCTAAGCATCCGACACTTAAAAATATTATTACGGTATTATTTTTATCACTGTAATGTTCATATTGAAATTATATTTCAAAAATACAAAGCTTATGTCAAATCTTCTGCCTGGCAGACAGAATTGCAGAAAACAGATCGATAAATATGGCAATGTATTCTAGCAGGA
>JXSR01S075182.1:27648-52242 GCA_000969725.1 Ophiothrix spiculata | reverse complement strand
GAACAGCTTCGAAACATGTCCTGATAGCTTCTTATCACAGAAGGCAAAAAAAATTGGCCAATACTTTGATAGAATTTAGATGACAAATGATGATAATGTTATTGACTTTTATACATACCGGTATGGTGCGCGGCGAAGCTGAATATTCATTTCAGCTGATATCCCATTTTAGCTGTTTTTAATCCAAATTCGGATACGAGTTCGGATACGTATCCGAATTGTGAGGTTCCGCCGAACTGAATTATATACATAAACCATGTAAACATAACCTGTATATGACCCTGTTAACCGGGTTTTTAAAACGCATTGACCAATCATGTGCAAATCGGACAGCATTAATTGGCCCAAATAAAGCACAATACTCCACAAATTTACATGTCAAATTTAGGCTAAAAGCAAACTTTATTGTAAATGTGTAACCGAAGTTTCCCTTGGAATTAAAAATGACACTTTTCTTATCCCTTTGATATTCATTATTCTTGATACCTTATTAGATAAATTTTAGATGAATGCACAAAATAAACTTTGACGTTCACTATGGCTTGAGGTTCCTGCCTTGAAGAAACCACCACGCAAATACCCGACAGCTACGTCTGCGACTCTGCGTGCTTGTGCTCTTTTCATATAAAATTACTATGTTGAAAATTATCTTTGATAAAATTAAGTGTATTTACTTGCTTTATTATTCCAAACTAGTGAAGCAATTGCACTTCTTGCGGGTACGTCAAAATCTAAAGTTGACTTCTAGCCATCATTGTTCATTTCGTAGGGCAGTTTGTGAATTAACGTATTCGCAAACCACCATTAAAGACCAATTATAGTGCAATTTCGCACTAATTATTTCATTATAGAACGTTTTCCATTGAATCAGCCGTGAACATCAACGTGTGCCAAGTTGCAGGCATGATGTCAGATTATACAGCGGTTTTGTAGCGCTGGGTAAGTTTTATCAGGCGGTTGGCAATCTTAACTTTCTAGTTTTATAAAGGAGACAGTTTTCCTGAAAATCTGACTGATAATATCGCTTCAGAGTCTTCTTGATACCATTTAACATGTTGAGTATGCGCATGAGTATGATTATATAACTATAGAAAGCACCTGCATTTCCAAAGTATCCAAAGCCTTTTCGTCTTTGTTTCTTGCTTTTATAACAACAGTTGCAGTTAATATGATAAATCTTTGAAGTTGTTCCTTCTGAATTGATGTCTGGTAGACAATCATGGTTGTCGCGTCAACGCCGTTGTGCTATGCATTTACTGTCTGTCTTAAAAGTAATGATTGAAAAAAAAAGCACTAACAGGGAGAAAATCTAAAATTCGATTTTAAACTTCACTTAAATTGATATGGAAAATGCGCACGCTATAACAGTGCAAATAATTGTTTATTTTCTGCTGATAAACCCCGTAGATCTACGCTACTAAATAATCATCAAACCAACACCAGTGTTGAAAAGGAGAAATTTGTTAATGGAGGACGACAAAGATTAGCCTACATTTAGTACAGTTTAAACAAATGCTTTTAAAGGCTGTCATAATAAGCTATATTAACAAGCAAAGAAGGTCATAAATCAAATAAATTTGCATGTTATTCTTATCAAAAGTTCAAAAAGAGGTCTCTTGAATTCAAAATTGCGATTTCTGTCCCCGGAGAGATGATTTTCTATGGACTGTATAAACTAAATTCAGACATAACACGGTACCAATATGCCAGTGAAAATTATATCCTTTGTAACTATGATAGATAACAATATCACAAAAGATATGTAGTGTTTTGACCAACTTTTGGACAAAATAAGCAGATTAAATATATTTAGATAAGTTCTGGAAGAAAAACTTGACACTTGTGTTAACACGTTTTATAGTAAAGATTGCCTTTGGCGATTTCATTGCTTGTTTTTCTTGCGTTTTCACGCAATAATGGACGCTGATTTTCCGGATGCATGGAGACACAAGCCAAATTTAGGATATGTTTCTCAGAGATGGTTACTTTTTTGACAATATCATTTTGTATTACTGTAAAAATGTTGTAAGTAATAAACTGGGTGTTAACGTTATAGCTATCACAAGAGTGTTAGTAGCTTTGTCTTAAAACAGTTATATAACTTGATTTAGGTAATTACTTCCGAACATTGAATATTTTTGCCAATAAATTATCTATTACAAACAAATATTTTTGCAAACATTAATTTTGTAAATAAAATGATCCTCTTTTGTTTTCGATGAAAATTATGTCGTCTTGCATCGAGATGCTCGGAAATGCTTAAAAACATGTTAAAATTGTTATAAAAATCTGAACTTTTCCAAATTTGACAATACAGTTTTAGTCTAAAAAAGTCAATCAAAAAAGTTGTATAAATCAATTCAGAATTTGTTCATGTTATTTAAGACGTTGTTTTAATTACTTATGTACAACTTTGAGTGACATTGTCCAATGCATGTCAAAATATTATAGATGTCAATCAGATTTAATCACAAGTTAATATTTGTATTTTCGTATATTTGGCGTGAATATAATAATTGTGTGTTGTGCGGCACAACCACAACACAATGCGATAAATCAACTATACGGACCTCAAAGTTGCCCAAAGCGATATCCGCTGACCATTGTCATGTCAGTCAAATATTATTAATATCCTGATTTTTCTCTTTATGTTAGGAAGAAAATTAGAAATTTACTAATTGTCTTAGAAAAGATGAGGTAATTAAAGGTAATTAAAGCAGTACGATGATGTTTTAATTGTCAGTTACCTACAAATGTTAATAAACGTTATGTCACGTTTTCTTTATACATGTTAGGTAAGATCCACACAAAGACAATGTTTTATGACGGTGTCATCTCAAAATGTAGCTTTAACAAGCATTTCATAGCGTTTCATTTCATGAAAATTAAAAGCAATAACCAGTCAGCTCATCAGAGAATAGGAGAGCGCCTAAAACATTGTAAGAGAGAGAGGAAAAAACCCGATGAGCATCTAGAGGATTTTTTTTCATTGTCGTGGAAAAATTCTTGTTCAGGTTTGTCTATTTTTTCCCCCTTTCCTATCTGCTTTTCGTAACGTCAACGCATAATTTTAAGATATAAATTTATATCACTCATTTATGTCACTCATTTATAAATTCAAGACATTTCATTGGTTTATTGCCGTTAGATAGTTTTTACCATCATCCCTCCGCGCGTGATGTTAAAAACTATCACTCTTCTGCACTGAAATACGCATGCACCAAGACTGAAGGTCAACTGAAGTTATCAATATTTTGGGGTTAAAGAATTTATAAATGAGTGATATAAAACAAATATTAACTGTCGTAAATTCGTGTGATGGTAGAAATACAATCAAATATGTATTGTTCCATGATTGATTTGTGATTGCGTACCAAAATCTGCAGTACTTTCAGGTTACCTTCAAATTGCAATTATATCTAGAGTATACTTTTGGTATCAATCCTAGCTTTGCCATATTTTTAGCATCCAAGTATCTTTGAAGTAGCGATAATTTGAACGAAGCCTACGGTATTCCTGTCAAATAATTCTTGGAATATCGCACGATATTTTGACAAATTGTTTCAAAAACAACTTCATGTTCATGGCACGGTACGGCCTTGAGCGATCGCAACTATCAATATCGGCTGTTCAAACACCTGAGATACGATATTTGATTTGCTTCCTCGTAATGTAATGATCGTGGCTAGTTGACTTAAGGGTACGCGATAAATAAAAACAAGGAGGAGCTATGGAAGATAACCACATCGTGAAGAATTGATGTGACATCCTCCGTCGCTATGGTCACAAAGGAAAAGTTCACTGAAGGTAACTTGTCCAAGGTTGTGATTTGATTGCCCTTACGTAAAGAAAGTAAGAATTGTAAGTAAGACTTTTTTCCGTTTGACATAGGAGTAAAATGAAAAAGAAATGAATAAACTTTCTTAAACTTAAAAATAAACAAAAAAGTGTGTTGGTTGTATATAGCTTCAATAGAGAGCCAATATATAACATTAGAGGCTATATGATTTTAAAATATTTGATAATTCGATACCAGTTGCCTGATTATTTCAAAAGAGAAAGGGAAATATATGTTTGTTATAGCTTGGTCCGTGAGAAAGAGACACCGAGTTAACAATTTTATACTTATTGACTGCTCTTGATCCCGTCAAGGTGCAGTGTTGTAGTAGAAAAGCACCGTTCTTGAAAAATTGAAAAAATGAATAAAGTATTGCCATTGAATGGGAACGTTTTTGTCAAAAAGACACAATCCTGCACTTCACTCTCTGGTCCAAGCTCACATACAAGCCTATGCATGCTAGCTAAAATACTTGTCTTTGAGGAGAAAAATGAAAGAAAGACAAAATAAAAAGAAAATGCTTTCAGAGATAAAGATGACTTGTAGTCTACCTACAAGTTTTTGGCAAGTCTTTTGAAGAGATTTTCTCATTGGCCTTTGCTTTTGAGAATGACATGCTAGTAATGGTAACCTCTCCCAGTCATATTCCACTTTATATTGTATATATCATGCTATCGGAGTAACTACAAAGCATGATACAATAAATGATGAACTGTTCATCTTTGTTATTCGTCAGTTTAATGTATCATTGAAATGTTAATATATTTTTCTTATTGACTAGAGTGACGTGCTGATAATTTTTCCTCTGAGTCAAAATTTGTGCCGGCTATACAGCGTATAGTGGGTTATCATCAAACGAAGATTTTTCTGACAGTTTGACTTCATGCCAAGTGTTTGCATTCTGTGATGTAGAAATCTTGGTTATTATTATTAAACATCAATATAAAAACAGCAGAAGACCATGCAAGATATTATGTAAAAACATTTGTCAAATCTTGTAAAGAACGGATAATAACTTCTCGGACAGCTTAACAGATGAAACGGATTTTGAGCAAGTTGGTACGGCGAAGAGTAGTTATCTTGTTAAGGAGATTGAAAAGATTAAACATTTTCATCATGTTCAGACTAATTAGCCAAGATGTTAAGTGCACCAAGATGATAACTTTACCACCAGTGACATTTCTTTTAAAACTTACCTGGCGACAAAGTTTGATCTCCGTGACAAAGCTGATTTGTAGCTCGTAATGTTAGCATGAGGAGCGTTTTTTGAATTCATGTAATTCTCTTTAACCGGATTTGTCTTGAGTATGTCTGATACATTACTAATCTTCAAATCTCATTTTGATGTATTTAGGAAACAGAATCACATCAACTGTACTAAATGCTGAAATGTATCAGACTTTGTCCAAATTCGGAGTGAATAGATGAGTGCGACAATGACATGAGCTAGTTTTTTTCTTTATTCTTACTTCTTCAAGTCAATAATGTAATTTTTCCTATATTATCTGAATTCAACAATATACGGTAGATCGCAACATCAGTGAGAATAAATTATAGCCAACTAGGAAATCCGGGATGTGGAAAGTTTACATTGTATTCTGACTCCCACTGCCAATGCCAAACTGACGTGAATAGTTTTACGGGAGACCCTGACTGTGGAAAATTGCATTATGTTTTTTACATTAAAGTGTTAAAACAAGCTTACAACTCCTATACGCACTAATGAGAATAGTTCTACTGGGAGATCCGGGCTATGGAAAGTTGACATTACACTCATTAAACTATCGACATGTGAAGTTGGTGTATGTTGTATATATTTAATATACACGGTACAGGTAGGTTGCTTGCAATAGGATATAGCAAATCGAACATCCTGACTATATACATGCTTAGCATCTATTCCATTTTGCAACCCTCTATCCAGTTTCATCAAATGGAAAACATTGTTCCTGGCAACTATAAATCAAACTACCTAAACAAAGTCGTGCTAAGTTTGTTATTGGTGGTGTTCATCATGAAAGGGCAGCGTACTTTTGGCATGGGACAATATCGCTTGTTTACCAACAACGGCACGATAGCAAGATATTTTACCATTTTCTCTTCAACTTTATCGCGGCTTGTCACACACGGAATCGCGTTATAACCCATTATATATCACCATGGCCCGACAAATTCGCCAGATTGTTACAATCATGACGCTCTCTCGCTTAAAACCTGCCCGGGGCGTGCTCCCGTCAAATCTGTCTTGTTTAGCTCCATCTGAATAAAAGCACCGGAGACAGAAAGAGATAGTTCATCTTAAGGAATCCAGTCTCACTCGTAATAATGGAGTTAAACAACCTCGCGTCAATTCATGATACTTTATTTAGTCTGACATGTGTGGATCTTAGCAAACTATTCCATAAATATAGCTTTTATGTCTTAATTTAAGGTCATGCTATTATAAGATGATAGGGCTTTTTTAAGAAAGAGAAATATCTGATAAAGACCGGAAACAAAATTGTGCTGACATTGAAACTTCTTATTGTCTTTATTGCTATCTGTTTTAAATGTTATTTAACAAATTGAGATTAGAAATCGAATGCATGAATGGGTTAACCTTTAAATTGGTGTTAATTGCCGTTTTAGAACAAAACACAACTACTTTTAATACATTAAACTCCTTACATGGATGTTTACATCGTCGGTTTTAGCACACGAGCGAAACGCTCAATCAGCCTGCAGGGATCAGCTTACATGATAAGGGCGTTGTATAAAGGACTTCTTTTGGCTTTCTTTTATTTATCCTTATCTGAAGTTATGTTTGTTTGTTTAGCTACTAATTTTAAGTTTGTTGGAAGCACGATCAGTTATCATCAATATGGGTAGAAAATTTAGGTTGAATTTACTACTTGCAAAATTTCAGGTGTTAAAATTAACACTCTTGACGTTATGAGAGGACCACACCAAATGGGTGTTTAAAAACACTTTTGAGTCAGGTGCAAGCATTTCTACCAATAGATACAATACTGCAATTTGATGGCTTGTTTGGTATGTTGACTGGTATTTATCTTAATATGGACAGTTTACACTACTTTCGATATTTTACATGTACAGGGTGTCCCAATAAACATTGTGCATGGAAAGTTCATAGTTTTGTTCATCATCACTGAAAATATCAAGAAAATCGATCAAGGCAAACAAGAGATATCGATGATCTTGTCAGCTTATATCATTTTCCTCCTGCACAATGAGAATCTTGTGGTTAAGCCTGTAATCGGAGGGCATGAAAAGGTTCTATGCGAAATCAATGCTTTAGAAATTTATTGTAAATATTTTTCATGCTGTTAGAGTAAAAGATAATCAACAGCCAATGGAGACAGATTGGCGGATGTGCAGCATGTTAATGACCAGAAAATGAATAAGTGAAAAACCACCACTAACATGACTTTAAAGAATATCAGAATAGAACAAAAATATAAAACAACGCAACTATTAAAACACTAATGACACAAATATCATGTGATTGATTTATGTTTTTATTGTTTGATATTAAGAAACAAAATTATTTTGGTGATGTTAGAATTTTTAGAAGCAATGCGAGCAGCCAGATTCCATTAAAAGATTTTTGATTAAAAGATTTCGTAGAGATTTTCCCTTTTCTGAACAATTGTCATTAATACTAACCTTGTGATGGACTCACTGCTTTTGACCTGAAATAAGAACTAAGACACCTATCTGTTCTTTTTTTTTTAGTTTTAGGTGCAAATATATAAAAATATAAATATCATTTACTTTGTTATATTAAGTTTTCAGTTTCCATAAATAGAAAAAGAAACCAGCTTTATAAACAATATATAGGAAGCATTGAGTAATTTTGCCAATAAACCTATTTTTACTGTCTTTGTGTACTTTTTTGAATAGAAAAAATCATATATAATATAGAGAAAATGACAAAAATAGAAAAAGAAAAAAAAGGAACATTTCCAAAGTGGCTTCATATGATTACCTTTTAAAGAATATTGGCGAAACGTATGCAGTGACTTTGTCACTCTAAACTATTCAACCGTTAATGATGTTCTTTGTGAACATGCTTAACCACAGGAATCCCATTGTGCAGAAGGAAAATGATACAAGCAGACAAAATCTATGATATCTATGGTTTGCATTGATGGATTTTCTTTAAATTTTCAACGACGATGAACAAAACTATGAGCTTTAATATGTATAACTTTGAGGTCAATGGTGTGCCTAACTTTTGAGAAAATCAGCGCCGTTTCCATGCACAATGTTTATTGGGACACCCTGTATGCTATTTATAACCTATTGGATTGCTCGTTACAATTGTTCTCAAGGTACGGGGTCAATAATATACAAATACAACATAGTATTGAGGGAAGTAGTGAAAATTACTGATCCCGAGGTGTTGGATGCGTGTGACTACTTCCCGACGCGAAGCGGAGGGAAGTAGTCACATGCATCCAACAACGAGGGATCAGGAATTTTCAATACTTATCAAAATAAACCATGCTGTATTTGTTTTACTATACCTCAATAAATATTTCACTGAATGTATAAGCAAAACCAAAAATCCCCTAAAATGCATACTGTTCTGGGTCACCGTATGAATTTCCAACTGAGGGGTGCGGTAGTAGGGGTGCGATAGTTTTCCAATTTTTTCCTTGCATGGGCATTACGCGCAATCGGGGAAGTAGGCAAAATGCTGTCACGTGCATCAGGTTGAACTGTCCAATTATATTTCATGGTTGCCTAATGAATATTTATGAGGTATAGTAATGTAATATAACTTTTCATATCCGGGTCTCATTGTAGAAATCTTCCCATAATATGGCATTGATGGCATATATGTGTGTAATGTTAATTCTCAGTAGATAGACCTATTCTCATATTGTAGAGTTGCGTAAGCAATCTGTAAGCCTGTTAAAAGATATATTTGTATATTATCAAATAATGCTGTATATATAGAAAAGAAAACTCATAAATGCAATAGAAAAAAGAATTAAAAAAACACACACACGTAAAAATATTCAAAATAAACTCAAGGGGCGTGATCGTTTTGCATTTTGGTTTATGATACTGAATATGTTATAAAAAATGTAGGTTTATTTTTCCCTATACTACTTTGCCCTGAGGATTTTATGAAATACTGATATGAAAAGTTGAACATGATTATAGTCTGATACATTTCAACATTTAGTGCGGAATTAAAGTGTTTACAATTGATATGATCCTATTTCCCAGGTATCCAAATGGGATTTGAAGATTAGCAATGTATCAGACATATGAAAGGTAAAAATCCTGTTAAAGATTTTTCGTCTCAAGCCGTCAGTTACATGAGTTCAAAAAACGCTCTTCACGCTAACATTACGGGCTACAAATCAGCTTTGCCACGGAGATCAAACTTTGTCGCCAGTTAAGTTTCACAAGAAATGTCACCGGTGGTAAAGTTATAATTTTGGTGCACTTAACATCTTGGCTAATTAGTCTGAACATGATAAAAAATGTTTAATCTTTTCAATCTCCTTAACAAGATAACTACTCTTCGCCGTCCCAACTTGCTCAAAATCCGTTTCATCAGTTAATCTGTCCGAGAATTTATGATCCGTACTTTACAAGATTTGAAAAAATGTTTTTCCATTTTCCATATCACGACATCTTCGGTATCCTGCATGATTATGGACATGCATAGTCTTCCGTGTCAGCCGTATTGTTTTTGGATATTTAAAGCAAAGACCAATCCAACATTTACTGACATGACTCAATTCTTCTAACTCCACGTCGTTTTAACAATTGTATTAATGTCTAGCAGTTTTTTTTAATAGCATTATCAATTTAGTATAACAGCGATACCAGTGTAGCGATGCAGTGTATAATAAAGTCCATTTCATTGTGCGGGGAAAAAAATCGGTTCAAAGTTTCAATGAATTGGATTTGACCCCTGCACCTGGAGTTTTTTTAAATAACTGATGGTGAATGTTATACATTGATGCACTTGCTTAACATCGTGGCAAAACAGTCAAAACATGACGACTATGTATACTTCATCTTTTCAATCTTAACAAAATAAATCATCGTCCATAAACTCTCTCAATCTTTTTTTGTCTTTAAAATAAATTGATCAGCATTCAGATCTGAAACGGGTTCGTATGAGGATGGAATAAGCCATGAGTGTTGCATAAACTGAGCTAGGTTGGAATAAACTCAATCATAGTATGTGTCCTTCTAATTGCAATCCCCCAAATAAACAAAACCCCTTCCATAATGTCATTATTCGGTCTATATCAATTCTACAGATTTCAAAATATATTCTGAAAATCTTATCTCGTACATCTGGTCGTATACAATCTCTTTCAGCAAAACAACTACTGCATGTCATACATGATAGCAAAGAGGGTATTATCATACAACAGGAATGGCTCTCAAAATTAATTTGGTTAAAGGAAATTGTTTTCATATCTCAAATATTTATTCAATCCCAAGCCAAACAAAAAATTCTTATCGTTCCTCATTTCAAGGCAATCAGTTCGTAACCTTGTACAAGTTACCTTCAGTGAACTTTTCCTTTGTGACCATAGCGACGGAGGATGTCACATCAATTCTTCACGATGTTGTTATCTTTCATAACTCCTCCTTGTTTTTATTTATCGCGTACCCTTAAGTCAACTAGCCACGATCATTACATTACGAGGAAGCAAATCAAATATCGTATCTCAGGTGTTTGAACAGCCGATATTGCTACTTGCGATCGCTCAAGGCCGCACCGTGCCACGAACATGAAGTTGTTTTTGAAACAATTTGTCAAAATATCATGCGATCTACCAAGAATTATTGGACAGGAATACCGTAGGCTTCGTTGACTTGCAGATTCAAGATATTTTGGTTGCCGATAATGTGGTCAAGTTAGGATTGATATCAGAAAGTGCTATTTGTTACAATTCTTTGGTAAAACAATACAGATTTGGTTGCACAACCAAACGATTGTTTTGTAACTTGATTTGAAGATAAATACCTTGGTGTGTAACTTGAAGGCAGATGAATAAAATGTGACTGTTCATCCAAAACCATCCGTGAATGCAGCCCCTTGTCATTTTCATTTTTTTTTGCACTGGTATTGGTTTGGGAAGTATATCCTGGGGCCTCCCGTCAAACATTGCAGATGGTATATGATGCAGGAAATATTAACTCAGCCTCACGAAACGGAGTGACATGAGATTCTTACACCGGTTTAAAAGATAAATTTACAATTCGGATTGTTTATTGTCACGAAGCAAAGCAATACCGTTATTGGAATGCCCTAACGACATAATATGGCGAGTAAAAGTCTAATCATAATTCCAATGCCAAAACATGCTTACATAAACATGTTTTGGCATTAACATGTTTTGGCACTAACAAAACCTGTCTTGATGTTGTTGACTGTCCTTGTCGACGTTCATTTTAGGGGTAAAATTCTAGTTATTTGTTACTTTTGTCAATATTAAGCAAGTTCTGCAAGCGATTATGACTAAAAATGTATAGGATGCCGTAACGCAATAAGCCGTTCAACAAAGCATCAGACACAGTTACACATAGAATTTTACTAAACGGGTTTAAAATCAACACTGCCTGTTAAATTTGCTACAATCTTACAATATCAAAATCATGAACAACAAAGCAGAAAACAGACTATCAAATAACAGCGAATTGACAAATTATCTGATTATTGAAAAAACTGACAGATACTTGGTACTTGATAATAAGCAATGTATTAAGCTTACAAGCAATCTTCACTTTGATTGAATTACATGAATGCATGAATTAACGCAATGCGTTGTAAGTCAGTACTTAATCTAATGGAGCTTTTAGCACCTGCAAGGCCCCATAAGGCGTTAAATTTTAATCAGATCTATTCAAAGAGCAATATGAAAGTCGTGGGGAAGAACAAAGCAGTAATAAAGCAAAGAATTAGTATCAGAATGCTTGATAGGGGACAGTTGGGAAGAAACGTCAACTTTAACGGAGAAAATTAAGAGTGAAATATCGAATCGTTTGTTCAGCGTGTATCCTTTAGCGTGCAGTCAATGTGCGGGGAACTTTTAGAGCGAAAATTGTCAGAATCGTGGCATGTTTTGAACAAAAGATTGAAAAAATGACATGCAAGTTCAAGTGCTAGCAAACGATTTGTTCTTTCTCATTTCTAAAAGTCTCATTGTTGTCCATGCTGGATAATCATCATCGTCGTCGTCATCGTCATGCATCCGCATCATTCCTACAAGCGCGGCTCTGGAGTCGCTATAGATTGAAAAGCTTTCCGGTCCAAGCTGAAACGAAAGTAACGGAATCACTCGCATACTAAAGTACAAACCAAGATGCTGAAAATCGTACCAAAAATCATGTTACATCGTAAGATTTTGTACAATTGAAGTTGAACAATTGTACAATTGAACCACAACACCACCACCAACAACAACAGCAACAACAGCAACAACAACAACAACAAACGTCGACGCCGCAGGTTCGGCATAAAGGGTATAATTTTGACGAACCTGCGGCATCGACGTTTTCTAAATGAAGTGCATACGTAAACCAAATGACATGGTAGAGTAAAAGTAATCTTAGTCCCCCTGGAATCTAGGTCCACCATAAATAAAGCGTGAAACTAATGTTGCGTGAGAGTTGTTAGCCTATCCTTTACTATTATATAACCCGAACAATGAGAACGGGGACTAATAATTCTTATTGCACCTGGCATTTTACAAATGCCACACAAATGTCAGAATTCGCATAAATTGTTGGTTCATCGTGTGCTATATTTATGATAAAAGTTGTAAACAGCTTTTTACAAATTGAAATGGTAACTTCACTGATACCCTTTGGTGTAACTAAGACCATTAAACCTACGTAGGATTAATGGTCCCAAGTTGTAGGAACACGAAAGACCAACAAATTCAGCATCAATTCTAAACCAAACGACAGCTCGGGAAAAAACGGTGGTTGTTGAAAAAATGACAAGAAAAATATGTTTTGGGGTAAGGTGGAATAAAGGTTGCAAGTCAGAAAATGAAATATGGTTCGCTAGTCCGAAAATGACATAAGGTTCGTCAGTCCTTAAATGAAGTAAAGTTCGTCAGTCCAAAAGTGAAATAAGGTGAAATTTTCGGACTGACATACCATATTTGAAATTTTTGGTCAAAAACTGATATCACCATCATTTTCAGGGCACTAAATTATCCGCTTTTAAAAATGTATACTTTTATATGGTTTATGCAATTAGTTACAGAAATAGAGTACAAAAATCGTTTATGACTTTCAAATGGCATAAACCGTTTTTATACTCTTATTATCAAACTAATTGCATAAACTATATAAAAGTATACATTTTTAAAGCGGATTATTACCCTGAACATGCTGGTGATATCAGTTTTTGACCAAAATTGTCAATTTTGACAAAGAATGCCAAAAACCATATTTTTTGCCCCAAAAATTTCTGGAAAGCCTAACTAAAATTTGCATTCATGAAATTTTGGAAATTTTTTGTTTTTTGGAATATAAAAACAACTGTCTAGGAAGGGTTTCCTCAAATATTTGACTTTTATCTTATTTTTTGAAAAAATTCCAAAAATTGACATTTTGGTGGCAGCGGAGGGATTTTTTACATTTTTTGCCCTATTTTTTGCATTTTTAAAAAAACTAAGATAAAAATCAAAAAATTGAGAAAACCCCTCCTTACACATTTGTTTCTTACTTCCAAAAAGCAAAAAAGATCAGCATTTCACAAATGCACATTTTAGTTAGGCTTTCCATAATTTTTTTGGGCAAAAAATCGACAATTTTGGTCAAAAACCAATATCAACAATATATTCAGGGTAAAAATTCACTCCTAAAAATGTATACTTTTATGTGGTTTATGAAATTAGTTCGAGAGTTAGAGTACAAAAAGCGTTTATGCTAGTTGAAGGTCTACCCTTAACGCCTGGTATTTAAGCCTTAACGCCTGGTATTTATTTTAATATATTATGTGGTGTTGAAATAGGCCTAACACAGGGACCTAACACCGAAACACCCACTGTATGTTGTCTTCAACATACATAGAGGTTTAGCAGGCTTCGGCAATGACTAAAGAATCTAAGATTTACTTTTGAATTTATTGGAAGTAAAAATTCCTCCCTTTATTACAAAGTAGTTAGGGGTAATTATATAGTCCCTCTTAACAAAATAAGTTCTATATACGAGGAAACACTAGATAAGGAAAGTCTACGTTTAACTCTTACTTCCCAGTCTTCTCTGTTAACACTATAACTGAAATTAGTTCTACAAGAGGACCCGGAATATGGAAAGTTTACACTACTTACTTGAAATATGTAGTCTATACAATATTTTACATGTATGCTATAAAAGTATGTATATGGATTGCTCCTTACAATTGTTCTCAACGTATGGGAGTCAATAGTGTATATATAACTTTTCATATCCGGGTTTCTTCGTAGAACTTTTCCGAGTAATGTGGCATTGACACGATGGGTTATACTGTTAACTCTCCGTAGATAGACCTACTCTCGTTATTGTAAGAGGTAATAGTATGTATATCAAATAATTATAAAAGAAAACTCTTAAATGCAATAGAAAAAGAAAGAAAGAAAAAAACGCGCAAAAATATTCAAAATAAACTCGAGGGGTCATGATCGTTTTGCATTTTGATTTATGATACTGAAGATATAAATATGTTATCAAAATGCAGGTTTATTTTTCCCTATACTACTTTGGCCTGAGGATTGTATAAAATAGGCTACTGATATTAAAAGTTCAACATGATTATGGTCTGATACATTTCAACATTTAGTACGGAATTAAAGTGTTTACAGTTGATCTGATCCTATTTCCCAAGTATCCAAATGGGATTGGAAGATTAGCAATGTATCAGACATATGAAAGGTAAATCCTGTTAAAGATTTTTCGTCTTAAGCCGTCAGTTACATGAGTTCAAAAAACGCTCTTCACGCTAACATTACGGGCTACAAATCAGCTTTGTCACGGAGATCAACTATGTCGCCATTTAAGTTTTAAAAGAAATGTCACCGGTTGTAAAGTTATCATCTTGGTGCACTTAACATCTTGGATAATTAGTCTGAACATGATACAAATATTTAATCTTTTCAATCTCCTTAACAAGATAACTATATACTTTTCGCCGTCCCAACTTGCTCAAAATCCGTTTCATCTGTTAATCTGTCCGAGAAGTTATCATCAATGGGAGTCAATAATAAACTTTTCATTCGTTTTGTAGAACTTTTCCCAGTATGTGGCATTGGGACGGTGGGTTATACTGCGTAATGTTAACTCTCTGTATATAGACCATTCTCGTTCTTGTAATGTTGCGTGGGCAATTTGTAAGCCTGTTTAAACAGGTATTAGTATGTATATCAAATAATGCTATAGAAATGAAGTCTCAAAAACGCAATAGAAAAAAAAAGAAGAACAAAAAAAAAACATGTAAAAATATTCAAAATAATCTCATGGGGTCATGGTCGTTTTGCATTTTGATTTATAACACTGAAGACATAAATATGTTATAAAAATGCAGGTTTATTTTTCCCTATACACTCTTAGAAAGAAAGTATCAAATATGAGACAAAAAGGATCAATTTTGATCCTTTTTAGGTATCAAATATGAGCTTATCCTTTAAATATCAAAGTGATCCCAAAAAAAGGATCAAACATTTTGATCCGAAAAAGGATCAAATATTTCTTATAAAAAAGACCTGCAAAAAACATCACACTGAAGTGACGCTAGCAGGGTTTGAACCCACGCCGCACTCATACCTGCTGGTAATTACGAGACCAAGGCTCTAACCACTCGACCACGGGGCTGTGTGATGAAATCAACGTATTTATACATGTTACACCATAGTATACATTCCCCGCTGTGTAGCGGTAATGGGGTGTACTCAAATATGAAACAAAACATCACGTTGCATCCAAACGCGGTATCAAAATGTGAGCTCATCCTTTCCGTATCAAAGTAAACCAGAAATACGGATCAAAACTTTGATATTGTAATCAAAAAGGATAAAAAAAAGGATCAAAAATGATCCTTGTGAATTTGATCCATTTGTATATATTGATCCGCAAAAGGATCAAAAGTGATCCTTAAAGGATCAAAATAAAATGATCCCGAGTGTAGTATACTTTGGCCTGAGGATTTTATAAAATACTGATATGAAAAGTTGAACATGATTAAAGTCTCATACAATTCAACATTTAGTACGGAATTAAGGTGTTTACAGTTGATATGATCCTATTTCCCAAGTATCCAAATGGGATTTGAAAATTAGTAATGTATCAGAGATATGCTAGGTAAATCCTGTTAAACATTTGTCGTCTTAAGCCATCAGTTACATGAGTTCAAAAAACGCTCTTCACGATAACATTACGGGCTACAAATTAGCTTTGTCAGGGAGATCAACTATGTCGCCATTTAAGTTATAAAAGAAATGTCACCGGTGGTTAAGTTATCATCTTGGTGCACTTAACATCTTGGCTAATTAGTCTGAACATGATGTAAATGTTTAATCTTTTCAATCTCGTTAACAAGATAACTACTCTTCGCCGTACCAACGTGCTCAAAATCCGTTTCATCTGTTAATCTGTCTGAGAAGTTATCATCCGTACTTTACAAGATTTGAAAAAATGTTTGTCCATATCACGACTTCTTCGGTATCCCGCATGGTTATGGACATGCATATAGTCTTTCGTGTCAGCCGTATTGTTTTTTGTAATGTATATTTGAAGCAAAAACCAATCCAACATTTACTTAAATGACTAGATTCCTTAGTTATAACTCAACGTCTTTTTAACAATTTTTATTTTGGCAGTTTAAAAAAAATAGCATTATCAATTAGTAGTGTAGCGATACCAATGCATTATAAAGTCCATTTCATTGTACGGGGGAAAAAATCGGTTCAAAGTTGGATTTGGCCCCTGCACCTGGAGTTTAAAAAATATCTCATGGTGAATGTGACAGATTGATGCAACATCGTGGCTAAACAGTAAAACATGACGACTATATATATTTAATCTTTTCAATCTTAACAAAATAAACTATCGTCCATAAACTCTCTCTCTCTCTCTCTTTTTTTTTCCTTTCTTTAAAATAATTTGATCGGCATTCATATCTAAAACAGGCTCGTATGAGCTGGGAAGAGAAAATTCTCTTCCCAGGTATGAGGTTGGAATGAGCCATGACTGAGTGTTGCATAAACTTAATCATATGCGTCCTTCTTATTCCAATCCACCAAAATAAACAAAATTAAAATAAAAGACCTCTCCAGAATGTCAGAATTCGGTCTATATCAATTCTACAGGTTTTAGAATATATTCTGAAAATCTTATCCCATACATCTTGTCCTATACAATCTCATTCAACAAAACGTCTTCTGCATGTCATACATGATAGCAAAGAGGTCATTATCAACAACAAGAATGGTTCTCAAAATTAATTTTGTTAAAAGAAATTGTATTCACATCTCAAATTATTTATTCAATCTCAAGCCACACAAAAAATTCTTATCGTTCCTCACTTCAAGGCAATCAGATCGTAACCTTGGACAAGTTACCTTCAGTGAACTTTTCCTTTGTGACCATAGCGACGGAGGATGTCACATCAATTCTTCACGATGCGTTTATCTTTCAATAACTCCTCCTTGTTTTTATTTATCGCGTACCCTTAAGCCAACTAGCCACGATCATTACATTACGAGGAAGCAAATCAAATATCGTATCTCAGGTGTTTGAACAGCCGATATTGCTACTTGCGATCGCTCAAGGCCGTACCGTGCCATGAACATGAAGTTGTTTTTGAAACAATTTGTCAAAATATCATGCGATCTACCAAGAATTATTGGACAGGAATACCGTAGGCTTCGTTGACTTGCAGATTCAAGATATTTTGGTTGCCGATAATGTGGCAAAGTTAGGATTGGTACCAGGAAGTGATATTTGTTACAATTCTTTGGTAAAACAATACAGATTTGGTTGCACAACCAAACGATTTTTTTGTAACTTGATTTGAAGATAAATACCTAGATGTGTAGAAGGCAGATGAATAAAATGTGACTGTTCATCCAAACCAGCCGTGAATGCAGCGCAGCATCTTGTCATTTTCATTTTTTGACCTGGTATTGGTTTGGGAAGTGAGAACATAATGTAAACTTTCCATATCCAGGGGCCTCCGTCAAACATTGCAGATGGTATATGATGCGGGAAATATTAACTCAGCCTCACGCAACGGAGTGACATGAGATTCTTACACCAGTTTAAAAGATAAATTTATAATTCGGATTGTTTATTGTCACGAAGCAAAGCAATATCGTTATTGGAATGCCCTGACGACATAATATGGCGAGTAAAAGTCTAATCATAATTCCAATGCCAAAACATGCTTACATAAACATGTTTTGGCATAAACATGTCTTGGCACTAACAAAACTTGTCTTGATGTTGTTGACTGTCCTTGTCGACGTTCATTTTAGGGGTAAAATTCTAGTTATTTGTTACTTTTGTAACGTTAAGCAAGTTCTGCGATTATATACCTAAACATTTATAGGATGCCGTACCGCAATAAGCCGTTCAACAAACCGTTAGACACATTTACACATATAATTTTACTAAACGGGTTTAAAATCAACACTGCCTGTAAAATTTGCTACAATCTTACAATATCAAAATCATGAACAACAAAGCAGAAACAGACTATCAAATAACAGTGAATTGACAAATTATCTGATTATTGAAAAACTGACAGATACTTGGTACTTGATAATAAGCAATGTATTAAGCTTACAAGCCATCTTCACTTTGATTGAATTACATGAATGCATGAATTAACGCAATGCGTTGTAAGTCAGTACTTAATCTAATGGAGCTTTTAGCACCTGCAAGGCCCCATAAGGCGTTAAATTTTAATCAGATCTATTCATAGAGCAATATGAAAGTCGTGGGTAAGAACAAAGCAGTAATAAAGCAAAGAATTAGTATCAGAATGCTTGATAGGGGACAGTTGGGAAGAAACGTCAACTTTAACGGAGAAAATTAAGAGTGAAATATCGAATCGTTTGTTCAGCGTGTATCCTTTAGCGTGCAGTCAATGTGCGGGGAACTTTTAGAGCGAAAATTGTCAGAATTGTGGCATGTTTTGAACAAAAGATTGAAAAAATGACATGCAAGTTCAAGTGCTAGCAAACGATCTGTTCTTTCTAATTTCTAAAAATTTTGATTTGACTGGGATATTGTCCACGCTGGATGATAATCATTATCGTCGTCATCAGCATGCATCCGCGTCATTTCCTACAAGCGCGGCTCCGAGTCGCTATATACTGAAAAAAGGGCCAAAGCTGGAAACGAAGATGATGGGACTGAATCGCTCGCATAATATTGTAGATACCAAACCGAGATGCTGAAAATCGTACCCAAAATCGTGTAACATAATATCATAATAACCAGTTACAAATTTGGTGTACAATTGAAGTTTTTTGTTCATTTAAATGAAGTCAATACTTAATTTCTTTTGCTCATTGGTGTTTTAGGCAAAATACGGACAGCTCGATATCAGACGGCTAGCGCAGCACGGAGTAAAAAAAAACTCACTAAAAAAAAAAAAAAAAGACGTCGATGCCGCAGGTTCGGCATAAAGGGTATAATTTTGATGAACCTGTGGCATCGACGTGGGTTTTTTTCAGATGAGCACACGTACATACCAAATGACATGGCAGTGTTAGAGTAATCTTATGCCCTGGAATCTAGGTCCACCATAAATAAAGTGTGAACTAATGTTGCATGAGTTGTTTGCCTATCCTTTACTGTACAACCCGGACAGTGAGAACGGGGGACTAATATTCTTACTACTCCTGGCATTCTACAAATACCACACAAATGTCAGAATTCGCATAAATTGTTTGTTCATCAATAAATTTACGATAAAAGTCCTGACCAGCTTTTTACAAATTGATATGGTAACTTCACTGATAACCTTTGTTGTAGGAACACGAAAGACAGCTCGGGGAAAAATCGGTGGTTGTTGAAAAAGTGACGTGAAAAAAATGTGTTTTGGGTAGGGTGGAAGTGAAATAAAGGTTGCCAGTCAGAAAATGAAATATGATTCGCTTGTCCCAAAATGAAATAAGGTTCGTCAGTCCTAAAATTCTGATACCCGTATATCCGAATTTGGATTAAAAACAGCTGAAACGGGATATCAGCTGAAATGAATATATTCAGCTTCGCCGCGTACCATACCGGTATAAAAGTTAACAACATTATCATCATTTGTCATCTAAATTCTAAGAAAATGTTGGCCAAATTATTTTGCCTTCTGTGATAAGGAGCTATCAGGACATGTTTCGAAGCTGTCCCGCTGGAATTGCACAGATGGAAATGACATTTCCACAGATACATTTATCATAAATGCAAGAAAGATGTTCTACATGTACTTGCCAGCTTACGCTATCGATTTGTTTCCTGCGCCACGACAGGGTATCAGAATTCGGATACCCCTCCATATCCTTATTCTGATACGGGTATCACAATTTGGATACAAAATGTACGTGGGTATTCGAATTCGGATACGTATCCGAATTGTGAGTTCCCTCGAACTGATTAACTTAAAAATCTGGCGAAATAGAATGAATTTAATGTAGACCAATATGTTTTAATAAAAAGTTGAATTTGGCATATTTTATCTGAGACAAATATAACTACAGTTATATTTGTCTCAGATTTTATACATGTTTTCAAATTCCATCAAAACTTGCATAGGTGTGCCCAATGATATCTTTCGAAATTCAAACTGATTTTGGTATCAATGGAAAGAAGAGGTCTTTAGATACACAGTGGTAGCAAATGCATTGTGAGTTTCAGTAAGTTAATTCGATATTTTAAGTTTCTAAAGAATTTTCATTTTTTTAAAATCTCATATTCATGCAGAAAGTTACGAGATTTTGCCAAAGGATAATTAAACCTTTATTTTGGTATGTGTATTTTGGTAATTGGCAGCAATCTTTATTCAATTTACTACAACCCACTGAAGGTGGTCCACACTCCACAGGACACTATCACACCACTGTACACTGTAAGAAAGTTGGGCAATTTGGGGGGGGGGGGCTGATTTTGCCCAACGTTGATGAAGTATACATCCCTACCAACATTGGGCAAAACACAAATAACACTGTTGGGCACACATCCCTGCCCTAATGTTGGGCAAAACTATTTGAGCAGAAACATGAGTCCATCTGCCATATGTGGGGTAAAAGTGATACAAAATTTTGGCACGTGTCTGATCTACGGTGTTTTCTTATTTTGCCCAACAGTTGGTAGGAATGTATATTTGCCCAACTTTCTTGCAGTGAACATTTATGCCAAAATCTAAAAAATTATATCAACTGGGACCATTAAATATTGTTTTGGTATGTGTGTGCTGCGCTGGTTCTCCAATTTCAAGGTTTTACACTTCAAAATTAAGGTCTTATAATCTCATAAAAATGTGATCATATGCACTTAATTTGACAAAATTAGCTTGAAAGTGCACCTTTTGAACCACTTATTGAAAATAGGGGTCTTCAGAATCGAAGCTTGAAGGGGGTGGGGAAGAGGATGCTTGAAAGGGGGACCTTGGCTGCAGCAGATACCAGTACCCGCAATATGTGTAAGTGCCACCCCCATCATCAACACCATATCAACAATCAAGCAGAATTACAACACACACAATGTCATTTCTGTTCTCAGTTCACTGTTGTTTCAGCCTATCAATTTTAATAACTCAACCACAATATGCCAAGAATTATACAGACAAGAAAAATGAATTGTACATTGAAACTCATTCCTATTTACACCGGTTAACCAAAAACCATGGCAACCGTGGAAGGCATTTATACATTTTTTTAATAGAAAAATAACTTGATCTCTTTGATATTACATGTCTGTGTATGCTAGCATGCACCTTGGTTACATAAATATTATATGGTGGTGTTCATTTTGGTGAAAGCATACAATCATGAAGATTTAAGGATACCGTCATGCTGTGCGTACTTGTCGTCAACAGAGGTAACTGACTTGAAAATAAAATCAAGATTCGTTGAAGGATGATTAAGACCTTCAGCAATACCTTGACGACAAGTGAAAGCTGGTAGCAACCTTGGCTGATGACAGGTCATAAAATGTTGCAGTGGCCAAGGAAATCTGCATGACATCACAACTAGATTTGTCATCACAAAATTAAAAAAAAAAAAAAAAGTACAGGTTCCTTTGGCCGGTGCAAACCTCCACAACCTGTCGTCAGCCTTCGTTCCTTTACGTCAACCAGGGTCGCTACCAGCTGTCACTTGTTGTTGAGGTGTCGCTGAAGGTCGTAACCATCCATCAGCAAATCTTAATTTGATTTTCAAGCCCTTCCTTTACCTTCCGTGGACGATAAGTCGCCACAGAGTGACTCCGCCATATCAAACACAATACTACTTGTCTACAGACACAGATCACTAGTCCAAACATATTTGAATTGCCACAGTTTTAAACAAAACCACACTTTCCAGAAACCATGGAATGTGTCTGAAAGCAAACCTCAGAAATCTATATGATTTTGAATTTTGTAAACTAAATCTTCTAGAAATTCATAACTATTTTCACTGTATCTCTTTAATAAAACTTAAACAGGGCATGAAAATTTATACGAGTTATGAGAAAAATATGAGCTTTTAATGGCATCAAAATCTCCAATTTGTTTTTTGAAAGTAAGTGGGGGGGGGGGAAGGGTAATTGTAACCAAATAATTGGATATGACCTATATTTTTCATCTACTACTTCTCTACTTCACCATAGCAAGCATAAGACTGACAAAACACCTTAAAACATGTAGAGGATCAGAAAATCAGTGAAATTTACAATAGAATTAATACACTTTCAAAGTGGAACATATAAAATTGAAAGTTCATCCAATACATCCTAGTTTGCTCACTTTTCTTTCTGTGTTCCACATAAATCTAAATGTGTCGGACTAAAAAAAATGACTAGTCAAACAATCATTTTAATTTTTAACTGGTGATATATTGGACCCAACTTGTGTTTGGACCAGTGATATGTATCCTTTGATCGTCATATACCACAAAACCAAATACCAGGATTCTACAGAGACTATTGCACTATATATATTTTTTCATTTGATTCTTTAAAAGAAATATTTGTTTAACAAAAACTTAACTCAAAATAGTAAATCAATCAATCAACAGTCCATCTATCAATCGACTGATTTGCAGATCAACTGATCTACTAAAACAATAACTGATTTATTGACCAATTACCTTTACTATTACTTGATATCCAGGGCCCATATTCATGAAACACCACTAACTCTAGTTGGCTGCTAACCTATTGTATACCTGTCAAAATTTGACAGTTAGACAAAGAGTTAGCAGTGTTTCATGAATATGGGCCCTGATTACCATCCACTGTGCAAAAAAAGGAGTAGTAGTCTTAGAATCATGAGCACTTTGTTATTTGATGGCAAAATGACATGAAAACATTACACATGCTGCTTTCATACTAGTAAACGCTTTGTAGTTGGGTAGCTTTGTAGTGTGTTTGGTTTTCCATACGATTTCACACTTTTCAGCTTTCTTGAGCAAAAGAGAATTTTGAACTTTGCAAAAATTAATTTTGATTTGAACAATCATGCAACTTGCCGCTACGGAAACCAGAAGTAGCAAGTTTCTACAAATAAATAACACAGTAATGTAAGAAAAGAAACTGCACAGGTATGAAAGCAACATAAGATATGCTCAATTGAAATCTTTGAAGTTAATCAGGATGAAAATAATCAGATCGTTTCAGAACATTACAACTTTCCAGAAGTTACTTTGACTTCTTATCTTATCTTTGAGACTTACTTTCAATTAGTAAAAATAAAGAAATGACAGGATCATTCACTTATATATTTAGACAAAACTTAATGAAATGACTCATGCTCGATTCATAAAACAATGGGGCAAACTACACGAGAGTTCGGAATGTACATCCATGTAGATTCCTGGGATGTACATCCATGTACATTCAACTCGATACGTTCGTTCGCTTCACACACTGCATCTGCGCACGTGTTGACATGCAATTTGGATGTACGCGTAGGTATAACACATTGGCGCAAACACATACGCGTAGTTTAATATGCAGCGTGAATACATCTGGTTGACGCGTCATCGTGTAAACACAATCTCTACTCCTGTAATGTACATTGGTGTACATTCCATGCTCTTGTGCAGTTTGCCCCAATAAAACATATATTGGCTATGAAAGAAAACCACCACACTCATCAAAATTAAGTTGTCATGTAACTTCCCCGATGCTTCCCCTTTCAACACTGTCATTCAATTCTGAGGGGGTATGGTTGCTAGAAGTAACAGCTAAACCACTATTGCACATGTTCATTGCATTGCTTCACATCATCCCTTACTCCCTTGTAGAACCTCGAGCTAACACTGATAATTAAAGGCAAAGTATAACATTTCCTACAAATATGGCTTTTTTATTTTACTGAAATCCACCATATTTGGGCATTTGATGGACCATTGAATGTTTGTTTAATATAAATGATATTTTACATCAGCTAAATACGAGTCTTGATACACCTCATAACGACATAAAGCAATGTTTATTAAGCCTGAAAATATACGCTGGTGTACTGAAAAGTGTAGTCCATTATGTTAACCTGGCCTAATATGCTTTTTCATAACACATCATGT
>JXSR01S075182.1:11312-27398 GCA_000969725.1 Ophiothrix spiculata | reverse complement strand
GGATTGTAAACAAAACTTAAAAGTGTCCTAACATAAATATTCAACATTTAAGTTACAGCTGAGATAATCATTTTTAATGACAATGAAAATAAATTTAATTTCTAAAGCTTAAATTTTATCAAAAGTATTAAAATGTCTAAAATTGCAAGGAAAATGACGAACAAGTTAAACATTGAAATCAGGTGCTAAAGAAAATGTTATACTATATCTTTAACACCCTACCATGATCCTTTTTGTTTTTTACAATTGCATACATAGAACATCTTATTTTTACAAACCCATTTTACAAATCACATATTTCAAGCACAATCCTGCCTTCTATCTATAATCAATTCCATCTTACTTTTCATAAAACATCTAACCTTTTACTTTCTACCGTTTACTCAAACATCAATACCACATTATTTCACTGTCTAAACCTCCCAAACAAAATTGACCAGGGGCTTACTTTACCGGAGGTTGATGGTGGACGGTCACATATTTGATTCAATATGAAAGCAGACATACACAAACTGAACATCAACATTTCAGATGTAAATTCATTAAATCATCTTGGCACAGGAACTTTTGATCAATTTAAATATGAAAAATCAAGAAAAATAAGACTTTTTAAGAAAAAAGTAGAAAACATAATTAATAAAACATTTTGCAAGAAAAATTAGATTTTATGACAAATGCGTGTAAGAAGTTCAACTGAACTCAGTATGTACTGTTATTAAAATGCACCATATAAGGGTTGTCACTGGACCATTACCACTACAATTACATTACATTGATACTAATGCAGGTCATTCCAACTATTAGGCCTACATACTGTTTGTTGAGTTGGTCAGATGTACATAGATATTTGCTAGTTTCCACACCAAAAGATGGCTAGAATAAGTGGCAATTGAGGACATCAGTGTTCCCTCTAAGGTTTTGTGGCTTGCGAAAATTTGACAAATTTTGACAAATCATGAACTGAGGCTAAAAATTGACTAAACAAAGCAAGAAAAAGCATGTTTCTGACACATTTTTAGAACCCCATTGTGCCAATTTTCAGGCTCCTTACGGCCTTAGCAGGAACACTGGAGAACATATCTAGTCTATATTTGCGTATCTAATAACCTTTGAACAATTGCTTGTATGAAACAATTTAGTCACCTAAACCATAATATGTAAATATCATAGATTTGGAGATAAGATCACGGACTTCATATACCAGCCTGTGTAGCGTATACCAGCCGTTGTAATGCATCGTTAGCCATGATAGGTATTGAGCTCAAAATGGGGATATACAGGTACACTCGGTTCCCACTCAAATTAATTCAGGCACTGAGATTCAGTTTCGTGTCGAGACAAACCCGAGAGAATGATATGCCACTTTGCACCCAAAGCGTGTGTTTTCATTGTTCATGCATTTTGACAACATCCGGTGCATCATCAGCAAAACCCTGAATACCCAGACTTTGTCTCCATGCGGGAATAAAAATGGCAGCTAGTCTGTGATCTTCGCTTTAAATCTATGGTTAATATAAATATCAATAGATAAAATAGAAATGAGCATTTTAAAGATGGCTTTATATACTTGACCTTAGCGATGTGTAAGAATAGTGAAATTCCCATTGATGTGAAGGAGAATCAGAGCACAGTGCACGTCATTACTAGTGATACATTTTAAAGATAACATATTGTGGTATTATATGAGAGTTGTTTAAGTTTTATATTATGTAAGACAGATAAATGTACCATTGCATGCAATACTTAGCATACTTAACATGATTAATTGATCCGATGAACTCATTCAAAAATTTGGCATAATTTAGTCAAAGGAAGCTTTGTGATTGTGAATATTTCAAAGTAACAAGTAAGAAAACATAATAACACTAGATCAAACATCAAAAATAGAACTTAACATGGATTGTAAACAAAACTTAAAAGTGTCCTAACATAAATATTCAACATTTAAGTTACAGCTGAGATAATCATTTTTAATGACAATGAAAATAAATTAATTTCTAAAGCTTAAATTTTATCAAAAGTATTAAAATGTCTAAAATTGCAAGGAAAATGACGAACAAGTTAAACATTGAAATCAGGTGCTAAAGAAAATAAAAAAGACATAAACTTACGCCAAAAAAGACCACTTATAAGTAATTTGGCACCGCAAAATAGTAGTGGCACTTAATTATAGCAAATCATTTCAAGACAACATTATATATTTATGATCATAAAATAAGGAAATCAAAAAACAAAATATTTATCGTTGACCTCTTGCATGTGTGTCTATAAAAATCAATGTTGTGCATATAGAAAGTACAAATACAGAGCATTATTATAACAAGGATATGAATAGATATATTTTGTCAACAAATTTGGGTTTGTATTAAAAAACTGAAACAGTTCGTTGTAAGTTCGTATAATACAAATATCACAAACAGCTAACTCATTTTATGAGATACTTGTTGAAAAATCAAATAAATTGGAATATCTTGATTTATCAATCATATTTATAAATGGTATAAAGCACAAAACAGCATGAAGTTTCTTAAATAACAAATGCGCATTTTAATGGATTGATTTCTAAAAGAGGGTGGCCCGATATCTGAATCAATGGGCTTGAATGGAGGAATGACTTGGAAAGGGGTCTAGGGAACTGGACTGACAATTTAAGGTGATCTTTAAGAGAGCTAAACCTTTGGATCAATTTAACCTCTTGGGCCGAACATGTCTGAAATTTTGCTTGAAACAGGGATCTTGGAACTCAACTTTAAAATAAGATCGTAAGAACTAAAGACCGTGCTTGGAATTGAACCCTACCCAGTCCTTTTCCACTGATCTCTTTATAGTACAGTAGGATCTTAATAAAGTTATTGAAATTTGAAACCCAACACCACATGGTTCATGTACCAGTGCATGTACCATTATAGGATCTGGACATTATGGAGGACACATGTACAACATCAAAGTCTAAAATATTCAAAAATTAGGACAAATGTGATGTTCCTTTATCTGATATAGAGATACAACAAATATTACGGTATTAGGATATTACGTTTGGTTACAGCTTATTGTATGATACAAAATATATTATTCGTTGGCAGTGATTTCATCTATACTTTTACATTACAATGAACAAGTTGAAGTGTAAAATATTTCCAACCATTAGAAATTATTTGAAATGATATTTTCAAACTGACTATCCCGAATTACAACTTGGGATTTTGGCATTTCTAGCATCAGGCTCTACTGAGTTAATAAAACTCATATGGGTTAAGAATGGCCAATTTTAAATCTTAGGGTCTTCAGTTCTAACCCGTTCCTGGAAAATCTTCCAATCAAAGAAGCTTATGGCATGTTCACACATAATAGTCACGACTAGTCGCGAGACAACTTAACATTTGTATTCACACAGGGACATGACTTGCGCGTTAAAACTAGTGGAGCGTTACTTTTGGCCATGAGTGAGACACTTTGTATAATTGCATTCACACTGGGAGTTTGCTCATAAGTGGCTCAAGAGCGAGAATATAGTCATAACCAAATTCTTCTGTGTGGACACACCCTAAGAGAGCAATTCAAAAATTCTGTTCCTACTTGAATTATTTTAACAAAAATGTTTGTGTAGTAGAAGTTTAAAAACTCATTTCTAATTATAATTTACCCATATATTTCAACCCTTTCTTTGTTTAAAAACTTACATATCGTTCTACAACTGTTTTGATGTGGATATATATAGATTATGCTGCTTGACAATGACAATGTTGTAATTTTACAGATGATTGATGTGGTCAGTTATTATGTCAAAGGATTTATGAAGCCTGATGTTTTTTAAATTCACATACAATATCTAGAAATGCATTGACTTGCTGACAAAAATATATAATGTTGGTTATTTCTTTTAACTTTTGTCTTTCGGCTTGGTTATTTTTTAAAATGACTGTTAATCTGATAAAATAGTTTTAAGTAGTTGATCATAACATATTTGATGTTACATTATAGAAATGTCTACACAATCATGTTCCTAGAGCTTGCAACACTTTATCCCTGACAATCTATATTGATACATACATGAAAGTACCAGTGTTAATATACTGCAGTAACTCCACTTGTACTAAGGAGTTCCAACACTAATACTCTGTTGGAGTATAATCATCCTTGGACTTCAAAGTAACATTGCGTATACTTCAATGTAGCACTACAATCTAAGTGAACCAGTGTAGAAGCAGTATATGAGACTATACAATATATATAGTAGCAGTATAAAAGTCTAAAAGTATTGCAGACTATAGGAATTTGGTTGTGTAAATATACTAAAGCAAAATGTATAAGATGGGATACTGCAAACTGGTAATAAGAGGGGTTACTTTCAAGGGCTGATTTGGAAATTTGGTGTTTGGCACACATCTGTTCTTAATCATATGGGAAGAACGATCAGAACAGCCGATAATGACCATGACAAACTGATGAAAAGCATGACTGATATAAGGTACCCAATTTGCTCTTTCACAGCCAGGGGACAGGTCTTCAAACCCTGTAGAGAAATTATGCTCAGTACTAATGTTCCTCATTGTACATGCTTCAATAGAAAGTCAGTCAAACACCAAAGTATTCCTATTATCCCTTTCCTGTTTTACACCTGGCAAGTACTCCTCCCATCTATGATTTTTAAGTAGATAACAATGTACAAAAATACTGTTTCAATTATGTTAATTGGCTGTTTCATTAATAAAAATTGTCTTAAAAAAGTTTCGCTATTTCTGGTGGAAACATTTCACCTACCGTGACACCACAGTACTACTTGAATTATTGGACGTTGACGGCTCTTTGATGTTCCTTTCTGCTTCAATAGCTCTAGGATCGGGCAAGAATTTGTATATGGGGGCGCTTTTCAAAATCACCCTAGCGGCATCCTCTCTGCCAAGGCTGTTGAGTTTATTGATGAGCACCCCTATGGTACATGTGGGATCATTGCCCCACTCTTGCAATGTCCTTTCTGTGGGGCTGTCTGATTCTTCTTGACTATGTGAACAATTAGGAGAGTCTAGCACTGGCACTTTGTCTACGAGTCCTACTGATAGTGCTAACAAGCACCAATCTTTACCCATGGGGTCAGGCGGGTCAAGGAGCATGCTCAGTTGCCTCCTTGTCAGTGCAGGAAGATCAGACATGTGCAAGTCCACACCAGCTATTGTATTTGATTCAACAGACTCGCTTCCAAAACAAAACAAATCGGTGAAGCTTTCTTTTTCTCCGGTGATCTCGTTTATTAGATGTCTTTCTTGTTCGAGTTGCGCTTTAAAGATGTGCTTTGGTTCGTAGGTCATGACATATTTCTCATGGCTGCGTAGCTGGATAGGGCTGAGAATGTCTTGATTGATAAGTAGTCCTGGATATGATTCCATACCGACTTGGTTCACAAGATGGATCAAATCTTCCATAAAGATAAAGCAACTTTGCCTACAATCATTGAGTCCTCGTACTCTGATTTCAATACAATGTCCCTCATTGGTCATTACAAGTAATGCCTCCATGTTCCCGCTTACACACTTAGCACCATCTTTCCATAGCACAAGATCAATATCTGGATCTTCAACATCCTGTTGGAAATTCCTCCTCAAAGACAACTGCACCCTTGAAAAGAAACCGACTGGGAGTGGAGTGTTATAGTCCGCTACTTGTATTCTCACTCCTCCGTATACACTTAGATTGCCATTCTCGTCCTCTTTTTCCCATATCCCAATGGGGGCGCTACCCTTCATAAGTGAAGGGAATTCACACACATCACCTTGGATACAAATATCCATGGCTTCAAGCAGTTGCACGATATCGGAGACGTCCGTCTCCGGGAACATTGTCTGAATATAATGCACACTATACTGGCCATAGGGTTGTTCAAACGTATCTGCTGACAACAGTTGTCCTAATATATGCGTCAGCAGCCATCTTGGTTCTATGAGAATGATTTCTTGTAGAAGTTCTCCCATAAAGCATTGCACCTAGATGAAAAGAGAAAAAGATAAACTATTGAATTTGGCATGACTATGTTCAGTATTCAATCTCTTCTATTATGGAAGTCATTAAGTTTCCTACAAATCATGAAATTTTGAACGCAACAAATGCGTATTAAACAAGTGTTCTCACCTCATCTGCAATAGCTGCCTTATGTCATAAATTTGGTTTGCACACTACATGACCTCCAGTCTTGGGTCAGTGGTTCTTGAAATGGTTCTTGCACCTGAAGAACCATTTCAAGAACCACTGACATAAGACAGGAACATTTTAAGTTATTTTTCTTATTCTTGTTACAGGGTGTAAAATAAATATAACTTGGGGCAGCCATTGCAGATACGACTTTCTTGCACTCACGTGACGAGATAACTTTCTATCATTCACATGATGACCTGACAAAACAAAAAGTATAAATCCTTTAATTGCCGCTGATGCAGGAATTTATGATATGATTTGTAGTTGAAGGCTTATGGGGTTTCAAATTACATATAATATTTCAGAAGCAACTGCTCACCTCCCCCATATAATGTAGTTGTCTCATGATCTCTCTGAGATGTAAATCTCCAGCTAGTGGGTTGATTTGAGAATGGACCAGGTCGACAAATTGTGTCCATGTCAGCACTGGAAAGTTGGCAAAGTTCTTTCTCCATGCTGGAAGCGCTGATATCACTGCCTCACATAGCACTGATAGGCCTGCTTCATTCTGAAGAAAAAGGAGAATTTTTGAATAGATTCAAAGTTAGAAGAGAACAATTCAATTTATAAAAATATAGTGTTAAATACAGGGGTGTGAGAGGCCAGTTGACAAAAACGAGGAAAAGCATCGTAAAGTCAGGAAAAAGGTCAAAAACGGGCTGAAAATGAATAAAAAAGCTGAAATTTTAACACAAGAAAATTTTCACAAACGAGGAAATCAGCTGAAAAGAGGAACTCTCACACCTCTGTAAATAAATATCAACCCCTTAGGATCCACAGAATAACTGCTTGTTCGTTCACATGATGATAGGTCTCATCCTGAAAGCTGGGGCGTTTAGAGTATTTTTCTACCATGTGAATACAGAACTTTTTGGGAACAGTCAGTGGTTATTCTTTATTGAGTAAGGATCAAATTTGATCAAAAGGGTTAAAATGGATTTTCCCCTGAAGTCTGGGCACAATTTCCAATAATTTCAACTTTGACAAAAATTCAACCCTATAAAATAATTAGGGCTAGAGCTAGGTCAAATCTGATTATGAGTCCCTTAAATACAACTATAGACCATTGTTGGTAAGAATGATATCATGACTGAACCAACTATTTTCACAAGTAGGATTTGGCACATGCTGTGCGGTACACTGTTTTACAACAGTAGATTATTTTACTGCCCTCACTGAACACACTTGCTTTGCTCCAATATAGAGGGTGTAGTTGCTACCTGTCCCACAGACAAAATGGTTCACCAGTTCATAATAATATGGAGTATGTTTATAGGTAGTACTAAATATGCCTAAAACTATAATACTACATCATGCAATGAGAATCGTATCCAACAAATGGTTGTTCAACTGATATATAATAGAACAGGTTATTTTACCTTGAGTATAGAATTCCTAGTGTTTGCCAGATGTGTCCTCAATAGTTTCATATCCCTGGTATGTGCATTATTGCAGTCCACAACAAACAGCAACTCACAGATATCAAACAGTTTGCCAAACACCTTTTTAATCTGGTACAAGACTATATTGCCCTCTCCGCTGATCAGTTCTCCCGACGACATCTTGGGACATGTCCGTTGGTCAGCATGAGTGGCTACCAGGGCTATTTTCATTTGTTGACTGTACTTGCCAGAGTGACCTGGAAACATTATTTGATAAATGAATAAATATATTCTAACTTGTGTACATGACAAGTTTGTGTAATGTTAAACATTTAAACAAAACAACCACACATACACCTTAAAAAGATAACATCAGTGAAAAACATGTTGCTTAATGGTGTTATAACAGGTACAGGACAGAATGTCCCAAACACTTGTCACTGGTCATCAGGAAATATTTGATATTTTTTCAGGGAAAATAATGAGTAAATGAGGAAAAACATAAAAGAAAAGAATTGAAAGAAGGTGGAAAGTGAAAAGAAAAATTGAGTAAGTCTTTTTTGTGTGTAAATCTTAAATGGGCAATTTCTATGACACACTGCTCCATAAATTTCTTATGTTATGAAATTCTTAATGATATACTGATTAATATATAAAGAAAAGGGATAACTGGGTATAATTGTAAAAGTACATTTATCCCTTTCAAAGCAATGTCACTCCACTACTTAATTACTAACCCACAAATGTCATATATCTGAAGTTTCACTTTCTATTTGTGTCTGTTTGGGTAATAAATGGCTTGACATCTGATTGGACCAAGATCAATTGAAGACACAAGAAATTACTGGCCAAGTATCTGAATTGATTACATGGAAAAGATTGTCAAAAAGTATCACCAAAACAATAAAATCAGACTCTTAATTGCTTCGTTAACTCACTCTTATATTGAAACCAATGAAAATAACTAGTAGTTTGTTATTCTTCATCAAAAAATATCAAGTTAAAGCTGACATTTGAGCACATGCATGCATGAGTATGGACTTACTCTGACAATATTGCTTTAAACTTGGAGCCTGTTTTTATCTCTGTGGTGATACTTTTTGATATCCTCTACATAGATACACACAAAACATTTCACATAGAAACATAAATGTGTACAAGTACTCAAACTGAAAGCAAAACAAGACAATCGTCATGTGAGTGCAAGAAAGTTGTATCTGCAATGGCTGCCTTATGTTATATTTATTAAACACCTAGTCACTATAATGTGAAAACTCTCAAAATTTCTCTCCCATATGTCAATGGCTCTTGAAATGGTTCTTCAGGTGACACTGTCACCTAAAGAACCATTTCAAGAGCCACTGACCCAAGACTGGGCTTTCTACAATGTGCAGCCAAATTTATGACAAATGGCAGCTATTGCAGAAACAACTTTCTTGCACTCACATGACGAACTATGTGTTTAATATCACACAAATAGCAGTGAAATACTACAAGCCTGCCAGTGACACATCAATCCAATTTGACACATTTTTTTACCTTCGCATGCCTCTCCCAAACTGTCAATATCTAGTTGTAATGTAAAAAAGTTGAATTGAAATTTTTAATTTAAGCTGTTTTTTTCATCAAATTATCTTATAGATTTTAAAATCATGAACTGCCTATATACTTTTAGAACATGATCCAGAGATATAGGTTTGACTCTATTCACATCCGAGGAATTTGCAACTGGAAAACCCCTTTTTGGTGTAAATAGGTCAAATCTTCATCTGTTGAAGATTAAATCAGATCACTTAATTAGATGAAGCAATTTTTTTGTATGATTTTGATTTATATGATACGGATGATCTATTATTTGGCACTGACTATATTCCTAGCTCTGTGCATATTGTAGGTTGCACATATGTAATGACTCACCCTGAAAAGGTGGACTTTGCGACAGAACTCTTTTCGAGAAACTGATGAAAATAGGCAGCAAAAAATAAAGAAAATAATAAGGATTTCCAGCAGATTTTCTGCTGTACAATTTGACTGCCTTGATCAATTTCAACAAGTAAGGTGTCATTTTAAAGCTTAGAAAATGTTTTAACAGATGAAATGATAAAATCAAAATTGATATCATCTGCAAAGTCCCCCCTTTCGGGTTGAGCCATCACATTTATCCCTGCAAAAACAATCTTAATTCAATCTGTATTTACTAATGAAGAATAACTAATCTTCCTCAGATGAAGATTAGTTGGCTGAGGAAGATTAGTAGGTGTAAACAGGATAGTAGTCTTAAATGTCAATTATTTGGCCTACTTAATACACTTGTCTTTTTCTGATGTTGTGGGGAAAATTTACAGGAAGTTGGTTTGACACGATGGTTGTAGAATGGTTACAGCTAACCCTCCCTGAGTTGCGAGACAAATTCATTTCCTGGTTTTGGCTAAGTATGTTGTATGCAAGCAGCGCTCGAAATTATGGTTGTCCGGTTGTCCGGGACAACCAAATCTAGCGCCGGACAACCTAAATTTATACTGTGGTTGTCCGGCGGACAACCATAATTTTTCAAAGTCAAATAAACATACTTCTTAGCATGTTTATTTCGAAACTGGAACCTTCGATACAATTGTAACATTTTTTAGCATTGTTCTTAAATCCCCTGATCGCCGTAAAAATATGACTTTTCATCAATTTGCTGTTGAAAAAAATTAGAAGTAGGTGTCTCGTAGTTGTCTGTGCGCTTGGGAGACATTTTTTTTGCTTGTCAGTTATGAAAAGCCACGTCAAACAATTTTGGGGTACCTTTTTGAGTCTGGCGCCGCGCTTGACGGACAACCAAATTTCTGACGGACAACCAAAAATTACAACCTGGTTGTCCGTCGGACAACCATGTTTTTTTCCTTAATTCGAGCGCTGTATGCAAGCACACATACTTGATCTTGCAGGTCTCATCTGGGCACTTAAGTTTCTTTCTGCATCTAAAATCATACCTCCTTCCAAAGTTTTTGTGTAATCAATCAATCGAACTCACCGATGGGTTCATGTACAGGTAACCTTGACTTGAGGTAGTTCATCCAGTAAGTAACTTGTGCTATCTGCTGCTCAAATGTGTCGTCCAGGTTGAATAGGACCAGATTAACAGCGCCATCATCATCCATAAAGTGGCTGTATGATGTGTGGTAGGAGTCAGTGCCACCAAATTCCATGATACAAAAGTCACCAGCACCTATGGGATAAGCAAAACAGGTTTGTTTGCTGCTTTAGAAGAACTTTACTTTGCCAGATTGAGGGCACCATTTTTGTCAATGAAATGACTATATAAAGTGTGGTAGAAATCAGTGCCACCAAGTTCAATAATACAAATAAGAATATCTGAATAAGGGATAAGCTTATTGAAACTATTGATTATTACATGTACTAAATAAGTTACAGTAAAATAGATACTCTTGTTCCATCCTTTTTCTAAATGCAAGTCATCTTTATAATTCTCAAATCATCAAATGGAAGAAATTATATACACTACTTCCATGGTTCTACCAACTTGCTTTTTAATTTTTGAGTTTTTCTCTGAAGCTGGTCAGAGTCTTCATAACTTGCAGATTTGCCACAATTACTACATATATACCTGTATAAAGCTATTGTAGTATAAGTATGGCACATTATGATTTCTTTATTGAACATCCTTTAAATATGAAGAGGCCATCTTACTTTAATAAGTCATAGAAGAATATGTACTGTTAATCATGGCCTTATCTCCCTTAAAGTCCCAAGTTCTGGGTATGAAAAGCGAGAAATACCTGGTATATTTGCATTGCAGACATCAATGCCTCTTGTAGCGCAGTATTCCGACTCTGTGCTCATCGAGCTCAGCCTCCTCTGGTCTCCTCTCAGCAGGTTCTCTCTACTAATGTACTTCTTGGTTGCTGATCTTCCAATGGAGGAGATGTTGGACTTGGATCTTCTGAAGAGACCTCTCAAGTAGCCACACTTGAGCGAGTCAATCAATGATGATTTGCCGACCCCTTGATGGCCGAAGACTTTGACTCTGATGCGATGTAGTGGTCCAGAGTTGGTGTTGAGTTGTTGGCTGTATAGCTCTCTCATCTTGTCCTGTTTGATGAAAACGAAAAATGTGATTAAAGACATTAGCCATGATCACGAAAGTGAAGTTCAACTTTCCTCAACACCTACTGATTTATTGCATTTTTAGACAGTATTTCCCGCCAATAACCAATATCCAAAACCATTCTTGTTGAATTTGAAACAGACAATTATTTGTACTTTGAATTTTCAATTCTCCAGTGAATGAAAAATTTAATGATAGTTTTTCTAGAAATCAATTATCAAATTCTTAAAATTTAAAAAGTCTTTGTCACTAACAAAATATTATAAGTGAAGATATCATGATGTTAAGTATATTTGACCTTCCTGAAGAATAATGTTCACTTTTAATTCAACAAGTGTATATTTGGGATCTCAAACTTTTGGAATATAGAAACACTGCTGACTGAACCCCTAGAAATAAATTTGGCTGAAAATTGTCTTTTTAGAACAAGTGATATGATTTTGCTTGTTTGAATAGTTGTAACAGGTTTTCATACCCAAGTGGATCATGGCTGATACCTTTAAGTAATATGCCTAGAATTACATGATACGCCAATCTATTGGGCTGTTCGGTTTCTGAACAAATCCATATAGTACAATAACCCAGGTCCACAAGTGACAAGTACAGATTCCCATTTATAAATTCCTTGACAAAATAGTTGACACATTGTCACTGTTTAGTTACTACAGGGCAACTACATGGGGAACTTGGCAGTGTATACTCACCCCTTGGAGTTGTTTGAAGACTTCTACCACTTCTTCATGGCCTTCCAGACATGCTACCTGCGCTGCTGTCAAGCCATCTTCATTCTTGTGGTCAAGTTGACATCCACTGAGACAGAGGTACCTCACTACTTCAATGTGTCCATTCTTAGAAGCCATCTGGACCGCTGTCATCTTACGCTGAAGAAACAATATGAATAGAGTATTGGCAAGAAAACATAGACAACTGTAGTCCTGGGTTTTGGTCAGGCCTGTAAACGGGATTTTTTTCTAAGAGGTGTAGGATTTTGAAAAAAGGACCTTAAGTATCTTGCTCATTTAGGTTGATCCTACACTAATTTCAATGGTTTTGAAAGAGTGACAAGGAAAAAATAATAAATTTTGTACCTAAAACTAACTATACAATGTTTTTTTTTATTCAGATGTTCTTTTTGTGGGTCTTCTCATTTTTTGTAGCCCATTTTGATTAAAAAAAACAAACAAACTGGGTGTTATGCCCACCACACCTCCCTTGGCTACAGGCTTGGGTTAGCCTGCATGAGACTTGGTGGTTGCTGTGCAAATGGAATATATTAAAGATGTGCATGAAAGTCATAACAAATGTTCCTATATTTTTTTCATTTTTCAGAAGCCAATTTATGAACAAATTTCTTTTGCTTTTCCCTGTTTTATTTAAAATATCATCTAATAAAGTTTAAATGTATAATGTTAGATAGAACACAGCTACCAGTAATAGTCAAAATCAGTTTACATGAAAATCATACCAGTTGCACACATGATTGTATAGCCTGCAGGTGCAGTATAGGCAAGGCAAAGCTCATAGATTGGCACCAAGCCTACAATACATTATATAACAGATTCCAAAAGATCATATCTTTAGCTTTAAAATGCTACTTGTAATGATACACAGAGGCAAAGTTATGATATTTTGTAGGAGGACACATCAGAATTAAAACTTGTTGTTACAAATTCTATTTTACCTTAAGATAAAATTATTCAAATTGACAAATTTAGAAAATATTAGTTTGCAAACATTTTGAGTAGTAATGAAAGTTTGTAATTTGCAAGTAGTTTCAGAAGAGCGTACGAAACATTTTATATCTGTAGAATTTCAACCTGGAATTTGTTCAGAATATAACTGTTACACATATTTTCCCCTGTATCTCAAAATAAAAATTGCTGTCGTTATGAGGTTTGTAGTGAAGGGTCACACATTTGATACAAGAAGAGTTATGTTGTATCGGGATGTTGTATTTGAAGAAATCTTTACCTTGTTTGTGATGTCCACATTACACCCTGCACAGTACAATATTTCAGCCATGGGTAGCAAGCCATCCTTACTTGCTGTATGGATTGGAGTCTCACCAAGCTAAGGAAGCCAGTGGAGGTCCCCCCCACTGCACTCGGGAAGAAATCTTTACCTTGTTTGTGATGTCTACATTACACCCTGCACAGTACAATATTTCAGCCATGGGTAGGGAGCCATCCTTACTTGCTGTATGGATTGGAGTCTCACCAAGCTTGAAAAAACAAACAAAAAAACAAGAATTAAGCTTCAGAAATGAAAATTAAATATTGAACAATATAACAGAAAAAAACGTTTGTGGTAGTGACGAGCTATAGCTAAATAATGAGGTCCAAAGGAGTGGCACTGACATAGAAAGGGGTCTGTGGTGATGACCCATGCTACAGACCCGTATGTCATGACTGAACCCCTGCTCGTAAGAAACCATGTTATGCAAAGCAACTTGATCTGTTCAAAAGTCCATACTTTGACAAGTCGGCTCTAACACCTCATGTCAGGTAAAAATAAACTCGCAATGATCAAATTTTATCGTCCAAGGGTCCACTCTGTGCAATATAAAGTCTTTCTCTATTTATAGAGACCACTGTTTATCCCAGCCCTTAGTTTGAAAACCAGGTTCATATAAACCTATCAAATTAAAGGTTGAAAGTCCTCCCTTCCTGACAGGATAAATCATTTTGGCTATATTTCAAGAAAATAGTAAATACCATTTGGCTATGCTAGTGTATATAAACTTTCTAGAGAAAGAATTATACCTTTTTCATGGGTTTGTGATCAGACCATAACACTCTTCAGCACTATGCTAATTATATTTTCCATTAAAATCACAGTTCTATTTGGTATTCTTTAAACAGTAAAAACACTTAGGTAACTTAAGTTGATTTTGATAATCTTCTCTGAAAATCTTTGAAAATCAATGTCCTAACTGCCCTCGGTTAACGCAAGACAGAACAAGCTCAGAAAAGGCTATTTACAAACATGTGAAAAAAAACCACTTCACAAATTTTGCATTATTTTTTCAAACAATTTCATTTGGCCTCATAAACATTGAACTCAAATTACCTTGTCTTGCAAATTAACGTTAGCTCCAGCTTCACACAAGAATTTAGCGATGGAAAAGTGATGTCTCCTGACCGCATGATGAAGTGCTGTCAAACCGTGCTTGTCGGTCGTATTCAACAGCGCCCCCGATTCAATCAGGATGCGTACAATGTCTAGATGTCCCCTGGCAGCTGCACATAACAATGGCGTTTCACCATCCTGTATAAGATGAATGTTATATGAAAATCATAATATTTCTTGAGATAATTGATGTTCTAAATTCATCCTAAATACCAGATATGTCAATCTAAAAAAAACCCAAAACCATTTGATATAGGTTTAGTATAAGCGCATTCAAAGCTTAACTTATATGTTACACAAATATGCTTTGATCAATTGCATTACCAATATTATTATTATCCACATTGTCATTAATCATCTTATTGAAGCAGGGATCAAGGACACAAATATAAAGAAAATTATCAGAAATTTTGAACTTTGCTAGAATGTGTCAATAAATGCTTTCTCAATCAACTTTCAGTTTAAAAAAGGAAAAACTAAAGAAATGCTGTTAGAAACTGTTTATCCACAAAAAAATTAAAAAGGCCTGATATTTTGACTTTGGTAAAGTCTTAATCATATGGGTAACAAGCCAATGAATAAAAAAATTGCAAAAAATCAAAATATCAGGCCCAACAAAATAAGGCCAACCCATATTCATATTCAGCAGTTAAACCAAAAAACTTCAAAACATAAACAATACATTTTGCAAGTATAGAATATTAACCCCGATTTCTATATGACATAACAACTCATAAAAACCGACCTTGTTTTTGAGATCCACATTAGCACCCCCAATGGTGCATAATGTCCTCACGATAGCTGTGTACCCATGCCATGCTGTGATGTGTAATGGTGTCTCACCATCCTCATCCTGAAGGTCTAAGTTCACTCCCAGGCTGATCAGCATCTGTGCTGCCTCTATCTGCCCATAGCGACCAGCGACATGGAGGGCAGTCTCACCAGTCTAAGGAAAAAAGGAAAAGAAATAATGTTTCTCCAGATATTGTGCAAAGAAAATAGGAAAAGTTAGTTAGTGCAGCGGTGCTTCCCTTGCTTTGCACCGATGAGTCGCATGTTTGACTCCAGATCCTACGCTATATGTGAATTTGAATTTCAGTCCCTTCTAGCTACCTCAAGTTTTCCAAAAGGTACTCCATCATGTACTTTTTGTCCATCATAGTCTGCCCACCAAGAATATAGGCAGGTGGAACAAGGATAAACATCATGAGCTAAGTATTGCTCTGTTCTTTTCTGTTAATAAATACATTGCCACAATTGTGTAAAATGGTTGTGACA